>OLKM01002097.1:50845-53345 GCA_900291075.1 Melanogrammus aeglefinus | reverse complement strand
AGGTTCATTTGAATGTTGCTTTGGTAGATAGTTTAAACCTTTTCCATAATGTTGATGGTCATTGACTAATCCAAATATGTTTAAATTATACATAATCCATAACCCTATGACTAACCCTAAATGTAGAGGATTACTATTACCTCATCATCTGAACAGTTAATTCTAGTTGTATTGTAACCCCTGCGCTTCAAATCAATGAAACAAACACAGCCTCGATGAAAGCACGACAAGAGATGACAAGACTATTCTAGCAACCGTTACAAAAATACAACACTAAAAGAAGCCATTTCCATTCCTCTGCAGATTTTCTGGTGTTTGAATGGTACAATTAGTGCAGATAAAAAACACAGCAAATGTAGTACATCGTGACATTATAATTCTCACAGCTGGTATTTAAAATGTGGCATGTGCTGTCTGATTACTGTTGTTTATTTGTAACTAAATATATAGATATATATATTTCTTGGAGAATATCATTAAATAATAGAAGCACATTTAAATAGTTAGACATGGAAGCACTTGTCAAAAGATGGATTTTGATGTAAATCACACACACACTCACACACAAACACACACACACAAACAGACACATGTGCACACACACACACAAACACACACACGCACACACGCCTACACACACACACATACAAGTTCACAAACAACGTGTGTGCGTTATAATGGTTTATCATTTCTTACTAGAGTTCAAAGGCAGAAGCACAATTCTTAGCTAGCTTGGAAAATTCCAACACAAAACAGTGTAATTAAGGGAATATTGTACACATAATCACTAGATCAAGTCATAAAATAATAACAATGGCACAAAGAGAAATACACATTAATCCAAGTTAGTCTCCTTGCTCAGGTATGCCGACAAGTAGAATGCAGACAGTGGGGTTCAAACCCTGAACCTTTCTGCTGTATGTCAAATACCCTAATTATAAGGCTGCTATGTCTGCATTTTCTCCCAGTCCATGTATCCTTTATTTCCTCACTTTTTGTAAAGACTGGTGCACTCCGTAACTGTACAATACAGAGCTAGTTAGCCCCTCGTAGGTACCAGACCCGAGATCGGGGTCACACGGGGACAGATATAATTACATTCCTCTGTTTCAGGACGGTTCAGTGGAGGGGTCCTCTGTGGTACCCCGGATGGGATCAGGTCCTGGAGATGGATGGGGGGGCAGTGGAGGCAGTTAGCGGTCCCAGTAGTAAGGGGTCACAAACCTCTTAGGTGGGAAGAGAACTGAAACCCGTCTGTCTCATACTAAGCAGCCTCTTACCGTGTTCTGGGGTTGGGGTTCATGTCTGTGTCTCCTCCTTCTCATGATCCATGGTGGTGCGTTGTTTGATTCATTAGAGATTGATAAATAGACCCAATCAACTGATTCAGAAACTCACTGTTAAAAGGTGTAAAGTGAAAGACAGAATAAAAGTAAAAGACATGTAGCTTAATTTTTAATGAGGTTCAATTGAGTCCAGCGTTTACACTTGAGGGCGCATAAGGAATTATTTATTGGCTAGAGTCAGTCTCCTTTCGTGGAAATAGTAAATAAAGATCTCAAACCCATGGACATGGACGGTAAGCATGTTAGCATATGTAATAGAGTCTCCATCAAAGTTATTTAAATACAGAGAATTGCATTTAATGGCCTGCGATGTAAGGGTAGCGCTCCATCCGGGGGTCGGTAACAGATGGTTGGTCCCACACATGTGATTGAATGAGGAATCTGCACACAAATGCGCCTATATTCATAAATGAATATTTACATTCTCTTCTGCTCTTGTCTTTTTGGCATCTGTGTTTTTCTTCTCTTTGCCACTCTCAAACACAGGGAAATGACAGAGACGTGTGCCAATTATTTATAGAGGATGAAAGTGTCTGCATATTGGCCAGGTTTCCAAAAAGTGCAACACAAATCCTGTATGAAGCACCTAGAGTTTTCCAAAAGGTTATGAAGAAATTCATTATTGCCTATAATTGGAAGATTCAATCGCTTAAAAGAGAAGAGTTCAGGAAAAAAAAGATTCATCACAAATGGATGTGTAACGTGCTGAAAAGGGAATACAATGAATTGTTTTTTTAATATGTCTCAAATCCCCCGCTTAAGCAGTCTACCGTGCTGACCTTCTAGCCTGGTGCTACTAGCCATATAGGCCTTATTAGTGGGTACAGGCTAGCGAAACAATAAAAAAGAATGGAATCACTCTGCTTGTTAAAAATGGAATACATACAAAATCTATGGCCATTCAAATTGCATGAGTCGCTTCCATTAGCCCCTATGTTTCTAATGATAATGCAGGTTCCAACAGGAGATTAAATAAGGTGTTCTGTATTGCAAGGAGCCAACACTTTCAAAGGCTGGGGGCGGATAATTAGGCTGGATCTCGTCTCCACCCGTTAGCACGTGGCTGACCGCAACCTGCGCTGACCTATTTACCTCGTGAGAAGCTTCAAAGCCTTTCACTCGGCTCTCAGCGTCTGTGACAATCTCACTTCTTC
>OLKM01002097.1:40845-43345 GCA_900291075.1 Melanogrammus aeglefinus | reverse complement strand
TAGCTAAAGTCGTTTACCAGCCTGGCGGCTGAAGGGAAAAAACGTAGTCTGTAACGGGTCTTTGCGGTTCTAGGCAGCCACAACCTTCTCCCAGAAGGACAAGTAACCCCAAAGTGTTAACTGATATTGATAATAGGCCTTGTACATCCTGATGTTACATTGCAATGATTTCGGAAGTATAGGTGCAAAGAAATTGCATTGGTCGTTGTTTAGTAATTAATCGTGAAACAATTTTTCCTTGCAGTGACATTGTTGGGTTTGAAATTACCCAAAAAAGTTGGAATGAGCCATAGTATATTTAGGTTTATTAAAGATTATAATTTTATAATTGCGTTCTCGAGTGCCATTAATTTGGGTGTACATAATGGCCAAAGTAATGCTGCATTAATTTGCTTCCAAAAAAAATGGTGAATCCATTGATATGGTCTTGTATTGAACAAGATAAACCAGGATGAATCGATTGTTTATCTATGACAACAACGATGGAGAGAAAGCTACGGGACCACCAGTTCAGATTTTATTTATATTACAGCCATCTTTCTCATTTAATGTTGGACAGAGATGCTAAGACATATGTTTGGGAAAATTGGCAAGCAAAGTTCCATTATGAAGCCCCTTTGTGACCAAAGAACACAAAGGGATGCTGGAAAATAACTACAGCAAGCCTGATAATAAGGTGTATTGATCTTAAAGAAAAGTACATCCTTAACGCTAAAACCAGTGTCTCTGAGGTACGCTTCACTGTATTTTTCATTTTTCTACAGGATTATTATGGAGCGATGTCTGTTGTTTTGAGGTTCAATAAGCCACTAATAATCGAAATAATAAGTAGGACCAAGTAAACCTGCTGTGCTTTAGTTATACATTTTAGTCAAGTGAAAAACACAATTACAATAATACATTACAATAAAGTAGGTTTTAAGAACATTTCTGAATGGTAAAATTGATCATTACTAAAAAAATGTCCTTGAGGAGAATCATAGTGTCACCAATCACTGGGTGACACCACATGCAGAAACAGGACACAAGCAGGTAGGTGAATAATAATGTTCTTATTCTCCAATTGAAGAGGGATAAGGACACAGAGATCCAGGCAGTACAGAGGGGTACAAAGAGGAAGCACTGGTAGGCGGGTGAACAGGCGGTACTGGAAAGGTTTTTCAAGCCAAAGACATCATTGCCCTGGAGCCAGCTTCAATGCCAGAAGCTAGCTCTGCTGGATAGAGGCGGTGAGACAGCTGGACCGCTCCTCCTACGTGGCGTCCACCTCAACCATGAGCTGTAAAGGCATGTCAGGATGGATGAGGATGGGAGCAGAGGTGAAGAGGTCCTTAAGCTCCAGGAAGGCTGCTTCTGCCTCAGGAGGGCACCAGAACCGTGGAGAGGTGGAGGTAAGAGCTGGGAGGCCTTCACACCAAAATTGTACCAGGGGGCGAAAAATTGTACCACCTATGTAAATCGGCGTTCGAAGATTCCCAAAACTTCCTGGGAAACAATGGTCGTGGAACGTTGCCTGGCAACGGACCAATCGTTGTCCAGCATGAACTTTTTATCTAAATTCAATTTAACCACAAGCTAGGGCGGGATTGCGATACACTTTAAACATCAGTTTACTTGCTAAATTGATTGAAAACACCAATTATAAATACAATAGAAATATAAACTACTATACACTTTAAACACTCAGTTTACTAGCTAAATTCAATCCAATACAAATACAAAGTATAAGTGTTCTGTATTATGTTATTTCGTCTTGATGAGCGCAAATGTTTTTTGAAATCTGCCTGGCAACAGACAATCGCGATGACGTAATGTTTCTACGGGTATTACGTAGGCGGTACAATTTTTGCCCCCATTACAATTTTGGTGTGACAGAGCCGCTATACCGCTATGTTATGAATGAACCGCCGATAGAAATTGGCGAAGCCCAGGAACCTCTGAAGTTGCCTTTAGCCATCATCACTCTTAACATGACTGCTTGCCAAAATTTACCGGAGGAAGGAGATGGAGAGGGCATGATACCCACATCCTCCATCTAGACAGCGTCTTGCCCTTCTTAGCAACAAAGAAAAAAAACCTCCAGTGGTCGAAGAGGAAGGGCTGATCATCCCTTTAGTCAAGGAGCAGTGGAGGCTTCTCCAGTGTAGAGAGGGAGGAAGATCCTCCTTAACATTGTTGAGAATAAAAAATGTAGATTGCCCAGACTACTGTAATGAATTAATGCCCTTGAATATGAATACTTTAATGCCTTTGTACATGTAATGTTTGTTTCACTGGGTAAAGGGACATTAGCACCACCCATCGCCTCTTGACAATGACTTCAGGGAGGACATTCGTCCCTCAGCCTCCATTGAGTCCCATTAATTTCCCTGAAAGTGTTGGCGCCCATTTGGTATGACCAGGTCACTGATATCTTTGCAACACAAACATCCACATTCGCCTCAATCAATTTTAGGCTTACAACTTAAGTAATTAGTTGTGAAATAAAGTTTTTGTTGTT
>OLKM01002097.1:0-40385 GCA_900291075.1 Melanogrammus aeglefinus | reverse complement strand
GGCAATATCAGCAATATCTACACACCGTTTTAGAAAGTAATGATTATTATCTTACAACTTTGTGGCAACTTGATTCTTATTTCATAAAATGCGACAATCAAGTATTGTTTTGCGTAGTTTTATTCTTTGCAGTTTTCTTCACATCTGATGATGAGAATGGTGACATAAACAATGTCGAACTCTTACTACGACTCTTTTCATTGGTCTCCGTTTATACTCGTGTCTGTTTAGTCAGAGTATAAACAACAGCGACTGCACGAGAACACTAAAGTACAGAGTGAAAAGGCAGCATTGAGATGTTTTGAAGTGGTACGCGGATGGCAACAAGCCAACAGGGGCGCAGTTCTAAGAGCAGCATGAAACATTCAGCATCATCAGCTAAGCGGCAGCATAGGCCGGCGGCTGAAGAAGAAGCAGCAAAGGGAGACTTCATAGTGTAAGCCAGGAGGCTAAGCTATCAAATATTAGGAAAGGCTGCTATAGAGAAAAGCATAAAGGCCACAAGAGCATGCCCAAAATAAATTGGAAAACAAGTTGGGGAGTGCTACCCCTCATAGAGGTAGCTGACGCAGCCATTCAGGTCGACAGCTCCAGGTGTTGGAAGAGCGCAGAAGCGTTGCAGTCGTTGTCGAAGACGGGGATCTGAATCGCAAAAAAGGTGAAAAAACAAAACGAGCAACCATGATTATGTTTTCAAACCCAGATCGATCAATAAGGAATCCTTCTCTTCTCGCCTGTACCCCTTGCTCCCTGCAAGCCGAGAATATCCGTGCATGCTACTCCTCTTTCTCAGGCGATGCAATCCCAGATGAAGTTAACCCTCAACCAACAGTTGGACGCTCATCGACCAAATGCTTGGAAAATAATCGGGCGAACAGGTTAATATGAAACGCATGCGATCGGTACATGTTGTCAACACCCAACTGGTTAGATTTAAAGCATGGGAAGGGTTGCGTGAACCTATGCTGCCCTCGAAGTCTCATTGAAAAGTCAAGTGTTTTCAGCGCCTAAGCAACTTTCCGCATTCGAGACTTTCAGCCAAGACATCATGCGACAGTTACGAACTGAACAATATTGGGGATTCCTACCCGTTATGCAGAGTATTCAAGGCTGCTATATGAAAGGATGATATCTTACTCGGCTGTCCTATCTGGAACCTCTATGCAAGTTATACGACCAATCGTAAGACAAACTTGGCCTTACGGGCTTAGGAGCAGTGGGTGTCACCAGTGGTCACAGTACCAAAGAATGAGGAAACAATGGTCGCTTCTCTCCCTTCGAGTAACTGTCTTTGCAACTTTGGTTACCATGGAGGCGAAAACGCGCAATGCACTACTAGGCTCTATTGCATGCATGGGCTGTACCGAAAATCCATTGTTTGGGAACTTTAAACTCAAACCCCATTCAGTGCATCAAAACGGAATCTTTCCCAAGCAAACAACGATCCCTTGCAAGAAACTGCCTCAATACATAACCTAACTCCGTCCTCCCCTTTATAAAAGGTGTATACACCTTCAGAAAGGGGAAGCCCTTCGCTCGAGAGGAAGGAATGTTTCAAGTGCTGCGCCTCCAATCTTCACCACCTCGCCAAAGATCTGCAGGTTCCGGTGAAGTGCTTTTGAATGCAACAGAAACCAGTCACGGGGATAACAGCCAGTGCACCCTGGCCCCACCTCTCTTAAGCTGTCATGGCTCCTGCCACCTGTCAAGCGGAGCGAGAGAAGGCTGTAGTGGAGGGGTAATACGCGCTGTTAGACGAGCGTTAACCCGCACCTCTGAGTATTTAGGAAATAGCGTTTACCGCACCTGGCTCTAAATAAGCTGTTTACGCGCACCTCTATACTGGCGCATTTCCAATCCTAGCACGGCTCGGCTCGGTCAAACGGGCTCGACTCGGCGCGCTATTTGGCATGTTTCCACTAGCACCAGTACCGGGTGCAAGCCGGGTTAACATTTTTGGTAATTCACCTCAAGTTCACTTTAATCAAAAATGTACTCGCCGTGCAGCGTACTGGCGTGCTCGTGAAACACGCAAATCAGCGCGCGAGACGAGCCGTACGAGCCAAGCCGTGCTATGGAAGTCGCCATTAGTGCGTTACGCACCTCAAAGGTCCCTGGCCTTGTATCTGGGCCGCTGGAGATAATCGGGTAAATAAATTTGACATATCATTTGTAAAACTACTCCTAAGACCAAGTTTTCATAATGTTGAACAAATAAACGCTGTATTCGAATCATTTTCATCTGTCGCTGTAGGCCTCTGCTATTAAGGACTGTGAGCCCTGCAATGCAGTGCCTTGCGCTCGGCGTGCGGCGACACCATCGAGAGTTATGACATGTAAACAGCGAAGTTATGTAAACACGATGGCCCTACCATTGGGTGATTTACGCCTGTCTACCTGATCATCTATAGCCAATGGATATCAGGCGATTTTTGCAAGAGACCTTTGATGCTACTCCAACAGAGGCCGAAAAAGGCCTCAAGTACATAAAGTAAGACTGAAAGATCGATCAATTCAACATGAGTTTTTTTAATGATTATTATAATCAATTTTCGTATGACAAACTAATTAAACTGAGCATTCAGATTGGCCAATGCGTAGTAATGGCATTCGTGTACTGCCCACTGTCAAAAATGAAGCGAAAGCAGTCAGAGTTTTTACATCCACATCAACTTTTTCGTCTTTTGGCGTATTCAACTTCAGCTATTGCTCGGTTCCGCTATGTTAACAGTCCGAGAGGAGATGCGACGTTGGCCGGTTGTGCTGCCTGGACTCCGCGCTAACCATGGGATCGGGGCCGGATGAACGCGACAAAAGATTATATTTTTAATTAAAATGGAGAAACCTGGAGGAGAGAATTGTTCACGTAGCAGTTCATCTAGGCAACAGAGTGTGTCAGCTGAAAAACAAAGCCGCAGTACAGTGAATTACTGGACACTTTGAAAGTTATTTTCCCAGCAAACTGGCCGTATCTCCCCCTAAGGGCAGTGGTTCAACTCGAGTAGACCCAAACTTCGAGAGAAACACTCTTTTTCTCTTCTCCTCAGTGTTCCAAGGGAGAATCATATCCGAGATGGGGGAAATGGTGTTCTGGGCCCCCACCAATCAAAGTAAGTGAACATGAAGAACGTTGAATCTCACCATTCAAAATTTAACCATTGAATGGCTCTTTTTTGACCATGAACGGTTCCTTTTAAAAAAAACATGAACTTCTTCAGAAACTATGAAACTGTCCTCTGAAATATGGCTTTTCCCTCTTCTCCTTTGCCCTACTCCCTATTTACCTGATCACTGCTGCTCTTCATCATTTTAACAGGGGTAAGGAAAAAAAGCAAAAAGCCCTAGGACGGCGCAACTGATGCGGCAGAGAAGACTGAGAAGCTTTTAACTTCCAGGGTCGAATATTTTGAGAAGAGATGCTTGTAATCATTTCCGAAATGTATTACATATTTTATCCCATATTATAAATTAAATTAATTTTCGTTGTTGGCCTCAAACCTTGATACAAAGCACACTTATGTCAACACTCAATATTTCATCTCCCACTGGACAAATGACACACAAACACACGACACACACACACACACACACACACCACACACAGTACACACACACACACTACACACACACAACACACAACACATGAACACACACATCAGCCACACAGGCACACATAGCCAGCGTACCAGGCCTAGCAGTTATATAAATGCAATCAAACATGATCAAAACATAGACATTTTTCTATAAATAGCCTAAACCAACGTTTGCAGTGAAAAAACTGACGCAAATTTCACTGCTCAGGGATAGATGCTCCACAAACTTGAGGAAGTCGGTTGTAAGCGGATAAAGTTGCAGATGCTCAGGTAAGCTCGCTGTAATACAATCAGAGAATGTCACACAGGAAGAAGGGTGTGCTCCAGCGGCAGATTGGGAGAAGCCAGCATATCCATGGACGTAGCATTTCACGCTCCGTTTTATGGCAAGTTTTGTGCGCAGCAAGTTTTTATAAATGAGGCTCAGAATAAAAAGAAATATTAAGGGCTAATCCAAAAAAAGAAAGAAAACGGTAATAAACTTTGATATTCAAGTAGGAAGGCCACAAAAATCGTCCGGAGGGCGCAATTTGGGCCCCGCGGGCCGCGAGTTTGAGACCCCTGCCTAGAGGAACCGTATGGGGCATCAAGGTGAAACAAACTTGCCTAAATGGGGTTCAGACTTGATGACGGAAAAAATCTCTTGACGGCTAAAGAGATATCAAGAAATAACTCAAGCATCATTTCCAGAAAACCTTGCACCACTCCTGAATATCCCACCATCTCATTCTCCAGTTACCACTGCTGAGTGTGAGAGGGGTTCAGTTTAGGGCTTGGGCGATAACTGGATTACGATTATTAACTCACGGATAAAACTCACATGGATTACGTACGAGTAAGCATTAGACATAAATGCTCCGATATATATATATATATATATAGAAAAAAAAAAATAAAAATAAAAACAGGTCTGATATAGATATTTACGTAATAAGAGAATAAACACAATAGTCAGATCCCAGATTTGCGGTTAATGTCTAAGTACATAGCCCATTTCCTGGTGCGCGCGTTTGAGCCCGTTTCCAGCACCGCACCACGTAAGGAAAAGACGAGAGGGAGAGGAGCGTTTGTGCGACAGAATAAAAATGAAATGAGTGGAAACAACGGAGGGTGAAGTAGTCGATATAAAAAAGGTTACAAGACGTCCATTATATGGAAGTGGTTTTGGCTATCTCAAAAACTGAATGAAGGACAGAACATCTGAAAACATACCATCCCAGCGAGCTACACAGAAGGTATGAAAATGCGCGCAACACAGTTTGCCCGGCTCGTCCTATTCACCGCAGCCTGTCAGCAGCACGAGCGGAGGCTGTTCCAAAAACAGCAACAACACAATGTAAAAATATGCAACAACCTCCTGTATGGTTTTTGGTCTCGTCCGTCCTGTCTTATATGTGAACACTTATTTGTCATTGTCCCTCTCACTAATGTTGTCTTCATAACATAACATAACACAAAAATTATATATATATATATATTTTATATTATATATCGTGATTAATATTGATATCGATCATTACGAAAAAAAATAATCGTGATCATATTTTTGGTGCAATATCGCCCAGCCCCTAGTTTCAACTTATAATGAACATCAATAGTGTGCCACCCTGAGATGCAGTCTGACCGTGGTCATAGTGTCGTCCTTTGATGTTTTATTCATACTGAATGGCCCACCACTCACAAAGTTCAATCCAACACCATATGTGAAGTCCTGCTGGTGAAAAGCACAGGGGAGCCATAAACCCCAGAACACGTCATACGTCCTGCAAGGGCAGGACCTGACGTGGAGGACAAGGAGGCCTCTGGGCACTTACTGTGAAAAGCATTCATACTAATACAAACACATACACACCATGCCATATTGTGGCATCCCCGCCCTGAAACCTTCGGCCTGAACGGGCCCGAGGAGGTGTGGTGGAGTAACCAGGTTATATCATCAGCACCGTGACAGTCGCTGGGAATGCACCACCCCACCCACCAGCGGTGACGGAGAGCACCCTGGACCTATCCCCCTAATCAGCGGGATGGGGAGACACCTGGCCGGCTGCGTGAGAGGAGGAAGGAACCCGGAGCCACGATAAGAAGAGGACTACAAACCAGAAGCACGGGAGAGAGGCAGAGCCACCGCATTGACTGCAGCAAAGCTTTAGAGGCTCACGGAGAGAACCAAGCGCACCCTTGTCCTGTCTGTGATCATTGAATAAACGCCGAAGTCGGCTTAACTAACCGTTTGTGTAGTATTCTTTAGAACCCGGCTCTCATTCTCCCAAGCCGGTTACCACAATATATATGTATATTTCTTAATCTACACATGCTTTTCTTATACTGTTGAAATTTGGAATAACTTGAATAAATCTACAAACACATTCATTGACTCATTGATTGATTTAATATGACTTTAATTAATAACATAATGGAATATAGCCAGGCTAGCCTTACAGGGTCACAACACACTTTGCTTTGCGCTGTGTTCTGAGCGTCGTCGTCTGCATCACATTATTCATTATTTACTCCACCTTCTCAATTTGACCACTACAGCCCTGGTCACGAGAGTTACGAGCGGGGAGGGAGAGATGATCCTGTTATGGCTGTTATTGGAGCAAGCTGCACAGAAGTTTGCAGTCCAGGCCAGTGGAGCAGCTCATGCTCAAAGATCTGTCTCGCAAAACATTAAACCATAGGTTCAAAGGGCATGGCCATCAAGTGTGTGAAGAGTAAACCATTCAGTGTGAAGAGTAAACCATTCCCGTACCATCTCAGAAATTGTTCTTGCATCAAAGAAAACATCCGGCAAGAGGGCAGAAAGGATGTGAAATCGAGTCACTGGACGGCAACAGTTTTCATTTCTCCTCCCATCAACTCATTGAGGTGTCACGAGATCCCGAATAAATCGGTCTGTAGAACACACCGAATGCTGTTCTTTTATCAGCCTTATCTCCATCACATTGCCGAGCACATTCCCTGAACTGGACCCAGAAGCAGAAATACTACTGCTGCTCTGAAGAGATGTTCTTAGGGCACACAAAGTAAGGCAGCAGGTTAAACAGACCTCATAACTCCCCTTTTGCCCAACGTCTGGATTTGGGTTGGGTAGTGAATAGGAGAAGTGTGCTTGGGTAGTCAACCGCGTTCAAGATCAACGTGCTGGACAGTGGTCGCCACTCAATCTTTCAACCCTGCACAAGCATCATGCATGTCAAGGAGACACGCCAAAGCTTTTAACAGGTCTGGTACAGCACCCGAGAGTTATGCCAGACCAGTGTTCAACCGCGTACTGAGAACGACATCAAACCTGCTCCATCTGTGGAAGACACCATTTTCATGAAGATAATGGACACAAACGTCTACAGAGACTTTGCTAACAGTTGGGTCACCCCACTGCCCTTCAGAGAACTACGCTGGCCTTTACCCAAATAACAAAGGGCAGGCAGTCAATCGGGTTCACATCCTTGGCAACAAACCTTGAAAAGAAACTAGCCACGCAGTAAACAGCATTGGCAAAAGAACTGTCAGCTCTCCATGCCAACCAAAATCATACCAAAGAGCAGTTGTCTGAGGACACTCAACCCAATCTTGGAGGATGACCTTATCTACGTTGGAGGCCGACGAAAGCACTCTCATTCTTGCTACCGCAGAGAAGAACCTGATTGTTCTGGCCCAAAGGAAGCCACATTTCACTACTACTCACACGGCATCACCATGAAACAGGTGAGAACACCAAGGCCGTCACCTGACGGAAGGAGCGATTTAGGGCAGGCAGGACTGTGGCTCTTGGGGAGGCAAGAAGCTCCATCAACTCAGTAATCCACAAATGCCTAACCTGCCGCAAGCTACGTGGGAAGCTGGAATAACAAAAAATGGCAGATCTGCCATCAGAACATCTCGAAATGTGTGTTCCTCCTTTCACCATGTGTGGGCCTCGATGTATTAGGGCTCTAGTCTGTTACAACTTGACGCATCAGAGGAGGACAGGCAGAGAGCAAGCATCATGTTCAGTTGTATGAGCTCCAGAGCTGTTCACATCGAGGTAATCAAATCTATGGACACATCCAGTTGCATAAATGCCCTCAGACGTTTATTCGCACTCAGAGGCCCGGCCAAACAGCTCAGATTCAATTGTGGAACCATTTCCTTTGAGCAAGCAAAGAGCTCGGGATGGACAAAGTAGTGCAAAGGTACCTCAGTGACAAGGATGCAGCTGGGAATTCAACCAAGGGACCTGTACACAAAGCAATGGAGGCAAGTCCAGGCCCTTGCAAACCACCAGTGCTGGACCCTTCTGGAGCCGACAATACCTACACTCTTTGCAGCACAGACAGACTTGGACAGTGCCCCGCAGAAACCTTCAGGTTGGAGATCTGGTTCTGCTCAGGGACAAGCAGGCCGATCGCAACTACTGGCCTATGGCCAGAGTCAATGCCACTTTACCTGGGAGAGATGGGCATGTAAGGAAGTTTGAATTGAAAACAACTGATCCAACAACTGATTTTGATGATGAGTTGTTTAAAAACGTTTTGGATAGCAGTTTAAAAACGTTTTGGATAGCAATTGTGTACAAGCTAAAAGCAATGCAAATGGCAATCAGAATATCTACATACAGTGTTAGAAAGTTAATATTATAATTTACAACTATGAACAACGTGATGTTTATTCAAAAATGGACAGACAATTTTTTTGCATTATTTTATTTGCAGTTTTCACCGTCACCGTTTAACTCTGTGTTTAGTCAGAGTTACAACCTGCACGAGAACACCACATCTGTCGACATCAGAGTGTTCAGGATGGCAACTAGGGTTGCCGCGGTATATGGTATTACCGTTTTTACCGGTGTTGCACACCGGCAGCAGCAATTTTTTTTTTTCAGTAATAAAAAAAAAAATGCAGTAAAAATTAATAATATAATTATAATTAAGAAAATTATATTAGGCCACAGTTCTGCTCTGTGCGGAAGAGAATTGGCGGAAGAGAATTGGCGCGCTTCCTTACAAGACTGGTAACCATAGCAACACTGGTAAACAAACCCTGCGAAGCCCAATCCCTACGAGAGCTCCCCGCGCTACGGCCATCCGGAGGCGCACAGAGCTTTTGGCCGTGATATTATACACAATTACATTATATACTATTATTTATAGAACGTTATAAGACGCTGTCACCGAGAATTAGCGCGCTGCCAGACGCTTTCACCGAGCGTGAGAGAGAAGATGGCGGTTGACCTAGTTTCAAAGTTTAGCGTAGTTTACCGTTTATACTCAGTAATACCGGTGTTGACACGAGTGTATTACTCGGTGTGAAAATGTCCACACCGCGGCAACCCTAATGGCAACCAAGATCATCTTTTACTGACTCCCTTATGCTACTGACTAGAGGTGGATTCAATGATTCGTTTACGTGAACCAGTTCGCGTCAGTCAGTTCGCCAAGATGAGTCGTTCGCGAATCGTTCGTTCGTTCGTTCAGACCAGTTTCCGGTTCAGTCCAGTTTCCGTTTCCGGTAGCGGTGAATCGCATCATGCAATGCACCCATTGCATGGTTCTCAGCTGAGTCAGTCAGACTCAGTGCTACCGGAAACCCGACTGAACTGGTTCAGTCGAGTTTCCGGTGAATCGAATGGCGAATCGAATCACTTTATCCTGAAAGTTGAGTCAATATCGTTAATTTTATATATTAAAAAAAATACCCGAGATAAAGGAACAATGTGTGAAACCCTAACCCTAAAATGTAAACACCCAGGCTACTTGAACAAGAAAATGTAACGGACCACCTGAGGCTTTACTTCACCTCAGAGATAATGCGTTTAGTTTAATAATGATATGCCTTGCGGCATCACCTGCGCATAGTGCTGCTGCGTAGGCCTACATGGACGTTCCAAGTAGGCCTATGTTTACTTCATGTATCGTTGAAGCTAACTATAAGCCTAGTTATAACTATAACCTGCTCCTGGTGCAGTGCAAGCAACAGTGTGTGCCGTAAGTCGCCTCGGTCCCTCGTCTTCCTGAACGAACTGTCTGCGAGTCGTGGGTCTGGGAGGAGTCAATTCTGAGTCACGAACGACGCGAACGAGACGACCGACCGGCGAACCGAGACGACCGACGCGAACGAGACGACCGACGCGAACGAGACGACCGACGCGAACGAGACGACCGACGCGAACGACGCGAACGAGAGAGAAGAACCAGTTCGGGTCGTTCGTTCTAACGATTCGTTCGTTCGAACGAATCAGTTCGCGACCGAACCACCTCTACTACTGACCAACAGGGCTTGAGGCGCTTCCTCGTCCCAACAGGCTTCAGCCGGCAGAGATCAAAACGCAACGGTGTACTGTGCCACACTCCGGGAGCCTTGGGGAATGGAGAGGAGTCTCTTGGTGGCGTCTTCAGACCCGGCAGCATGGAAGAAGACCTTAGGCATCACAGCAGAGAAAGCGGGATATGACGCGGTGATCGGCAGCTGTTCCTCCCATCAAAGTGTCTCCCTGGAGCAGACTGACGAACATGAACACGCCTGGTCCGATCCATAGGCCGAGGGCTATGGATACAAAACAATGTCACACTACACAAGGACTAAACAGGCTAAACTGGCCCAGATCGCTGTTTAATAGCGGAAGACAGATTGCTGACCTACTCCACAGGAGGTGGATCTTCAGTTTATTAGCAGTATTGTAGTGTCACAAATCACTAGCTGAACCAAAATGCAGACACAGGACACAAGCAGGTAGGGGAATAATATATATTTTTTAGAGAGGGACAAAGAGATCCAGGCATAGGGGTACAGGGTGGTACCGAGAGAAAAAGAGCGGTGGTAGGGGGATTTGTTGAATCAGGCGGGTCGGTGATCAGGCGGGGCTGGAAACGGGTTGTACTCTGTGCATTCAACGGTCCTGCGAGGACATGAAGTGGTCGATGGATTCTTGAAGGCAGAGGGTGCAGGGAGAGTTGATGAGGGGATTACATGCCGGTGTGTTGGATGGTGCAGGCAGAGTCACGAAGGCAGAGTTATGACAGACTAGGCGTCAGGCATGCTTACTCCTCCTAGTGACATGCCCGCGCACACACATACACCACACACACACAAGCACACCACACACATACATACACACACACACACATACATACGCGCACATATGCACAGCACACTGAGTTACATAACAGTTGAATCATATTGCTGGTTTGAATCAAATTTGGTACAAATGGTTAGCTCAACTCCTACTGTAATTACAATTCTTTCGCAGTATTTCCCTGTTCTTTAACAGGTTTAGAGTCTGCAAACAGCATTCAATATTTCATGGACTTCGTTTCCTGGGATCAATATCAAACCTTGTTGACCGTGGAAGTCGAATTAGCAAAAAGGGTTGTAACAAAACAATGGAGCCCTATTAGAAAAACATGTCATGCAGAATGAGAAGGAGATGGCGGAGAACTCGTAAATCGCAACTACACCATATTTTCTTTCTCTCCTGAATCACATGCATGTATTATGACTGAATGTGTGCATTGGCATGTATGTCAGTCACCCTTTTGTTATTTTCACCTGACACTTTGATCTTCCAAGGTGCAAAATTGACATGTGCCTGGTTGGCCACAGGGCAATAACGGGTCTCCTAGCTCAGGCAATTTAACAAAACTCATTAGAATTTAACACAAGCGTAAGGGCCCCTGGCACAACTGTAGGGGGAAAGTTTCTCCCACACACACACACACACGCACGCACGCACGCACGCACGCACGCACGCACGCACGCACGCACGCACGCACGCACGCACGCACGCACGCACGCACGCACGCACGCACACACACACACACATGCACACCGCATTTCTTGACTGTTGGTTTTACCCCTGCTTCCCCCTGGCGACCTTTGACCTCTCATCCCAGCGGTATATTATGATCAATGTCTTAAGACCAATCTGCATGACCTCCACTTCAGCTCTTGATCATGGCCTCAATCAGAGCACCGCTTATTGTTTGCTTTGGTTCAGACTTCATGGTGTGCGCTGCATTATTGTTTGTTGAATTGATTTGTATTATTTCTTATGTTATAATTGTAATAAATGTATTATAACAATATTTGTATTGTTAGATAGTATCAAAAATGCTTGAGAACAAAAAAAAGTTTGTATTAGTTATGGCATCCAAACGTCTACACAGGATTTTGAGACAATGCTACTATGATAAAGGGGTTATGCACACAAGCTTCAGTTGACATTACTAAATAACTTAGCCCACAACAGAATAACACAATAGAAACGTCCTCCCTGTGATGTTAAATACAAAGGGGCTTACAAAAGGCCTACATCCTAATAGCGACACCAACAGTGGCTAAAGGACATGCTGTGAACACCCAGGACTTCCCCTTGAAAAACACAGAGCTATGGAGGCTAACTTCTTTCTCTGAATCCTGGTAGATTTATGTTTTTTCTTTGTATGAGGGCTGTTTACTTCATGTCATCTTAAGAGCGATGGTAACGCGACTTCAGGGGAAAAGTATGAGTCAATGGGAGTATGATTTAGTATTAGCCTCTGTACTGTTGCGCATTTTACTGGTGATGCTGGCCAAATGAGGGAATATTTCTCCACTCTAATAAGGCATATTGTTCAGAGCAGGGAAAGGGCATGCCCTTATCAAGAAGAGTGCATCTCATTTAGCATAGATGACAGAGGTGATGGCTATGTCCCAATTGCTGGGAGGCTCTATTATGACCTTAACCCATACCTCACAGCGTTCCTTATTAGGTGGCTATTTGTGAAAAGGTTGCGTGAATCCAGACAGCCTTTAAAAGCACTGTCATGTAACTTGACGAGACACAGCTGCTGTCTGGTTACCATGGTGATTGAACAAGAACGTCAACAACAACTTAGCTTCAAATTATAGCTTTTTTTTTACCAATGAAACACATATATAAATAACAGTAGGGCCTATACTATGAAACAAAATCCTAACATCTAAAATAGTAGCAGAAGAAAAAAAGAAATAAAGGCAATTAACACATTGCGATCCTTGAAGATTCACAGCTTCAATGAACAGACTATGCTGATTTGCGGACCAGCCAAAGTTTCCCCAAACTACAACAAATCAAGGCCCAATTAGGAAGTTTCCTACGCTCCTTACTGAAACAGTCCTGTGGCAACGTGTTATCTATAATTGCCACCTATAGACAATTCAATTGGGAGCCATTTGGATCATTATCACTCCAACGTCGATGCAGAACACCTGTGCTGCTGCTTCCTAGCAACACTTTAGTGGAAGCCCTTCACGAGAGACACCAAGCGGAGACTGCTTTGACTTATTTAGCACTTCTATGAGGACTGGATACTATAGTAACATGGTTATAGAATATGATATTCTGTATGAGATATTGATTGGGCCTACTATATCAGATATACGGTAAGCACAAGTGAGTTGCAATAAAAGAGGGAAAAATTTAAAACATAAGGAAAGAGACGTATGCCAGACGACAGAAGTATGACACACAGTGAGAGGTTCTGACCTCCCACTGGTTGAACTGTGGCCAAATGGGCACAGTGATCATTTAGTGACCTTTTCCCTTAATCACTTCTGCCTTACTGGTGCGGGTTCTTGAAGGATCTATTCGAACACGAGGGAGATTGAACTGTATGGTATTTTACTCAAATTGATTGATAAAACGTTAAAGGTCAGATATGTTGTAAGGGTTTGTAGGAAACATATACAACACTCCATACTGCCTGCGACATGCGACAATTTTCACTTGCCTGATGTTCTATCTTGCAATGAAACAACATTTTAACGTGTATTCACTAGCCTGCTCATATGTAGACAACTTCAATTAACTAGGCAGACATATTTTATATGGGCCAAGAATGTCAGTGATTAGATATGCATTTTCCCATCCCATGCTAAGCTTTAAGACTATGAATCTCTCTGTAAGGTTGCAGAGTAGAACCTGCACACTAATTGTAATTTTTCAGGAATAGCAACGCTTTAGAGCTCACTAACGTCCATCAGCATGATAGCATCCTCAGCTAGAATACACCGACAGATGTAAATGACCCATCTATTTAGTCTGTATTATCAATGATCCATCTGTTGACTCCTTTTACTTAGGATTCCCCATGAGCCGACAATGGGCTAAAATCACCACTTTTCCAAAAACTCACAGTAAAACAATAGGAACGCGATTCTGTCACACAGCTGGCAGGAGACATGTACCAGACATATAAATGTTATACTGCACATCCCTGCCCTACCACATAGCACGATGCTGCTGACAGTTCACTGGGTTTTCTATTTGTCCTTCATGTTCCTGTTCTCGAGCACTTCTACGACTCACTCGAATAGGCGTCGAAGAAGGCGTGCTACAAAGTGGAGCTACTACTCAGAGCTAGCTAGCCCCACTTATTAGGGCAAAAGCTTATGCTAGCTGTGTCACTCTTAATGGTGTTAATGCTTTTGCGCTGCGGATGTACCTGGTAAAGTGTGGGGGCATTGAGCCTACAGTGAATCACCAAGAAATGGATTTGTAGACATTAGCGCTGTATTGAAAGCCAGACGTTTATTCACACGCCAAATAGAAACACTTTGGCTGAACGAGGAAAGAGACGAGAGACGAAATACAGCTAATCTGGGGAGACATTTCAGAACATGTTGGAAGAAGCACAATATATATATACATATGTAGATGTACAAAAAGTGAATGTCAGCGTTATGTAATAACTGGATAGGATAGGTAGGAAAAGGGAACACATTGTCCAAGGTGAGTCATACATAGGCTGTTACTAACACCGGAGGTTAAAGTAGGAAAAAACACTACTGTCAAAGTCTAATGATGTATGAATGATGTGTGTGTGTGTGTGTGTGTGTGTGTGTGTGTGTGTGTGTGTGTGTGTGTGTGTGTGTGTGTGTGTGTGTGTGTGTGTGTAGTATGTGTGTTGTGTGTGTGTGTGTGTGTGTGTGTGTGTTGTGTGTGTGTGTGTGTGGTGTGTGTGTGTGTGTGTGTGTGTGTGTGTGTGTGTGTGTGTGTGTGTGTGTGTGTTTGTGTTTGTGTGTTTAAATGCCTAAAGGCTAGACCAGGTCACCATTTGTGATAAGCACTTACTATTCAACAACATATTAATAAATCATAATTTGTAGAGTCAAATAACATCGGAGTGCCAAATTTGAAACATTTGAAATGCCGGCAATTTCAAATCAATACTATTTTTAGTTGTACTCTCTCTAGAAAATAAAATCTTCGGAGTACACTGAAAAGAAAGTTTAAATGTTAAAAAAATAGTAATTGAGATTGTCAATTGGATTGGGTTCTTAGCTGGCCATCTACCAATCCTTTTTATTCACCAATCCCACCTAATTCCCAACCCAATTCAAATTACACTTGTTTAGTGCAAGTTAAATCGACATTGCCTAAAATAAAATTTTGTAGCCTAAGTCAATTATTAATAATATTGTTTATGTGTCTTGTTTAGGTCTTGGTTTGTTGGTCGATTTCTAGTGATGGAATGGAATACATACTTCCACAGCAAAGATGATCCTTATTGACTTGGTTTCATTAGCTTCTTCTCTGCTGTGAATGAGAAAATCTATCACAGTAGCAGTTACTGGCCGCTCACTCCTTCCTCTGGCCGGGTCAAGCAGAAATACAAAACCTGGAGTGCCTCCCAGTTTATTTCCTGCCTGCAGAAGACATCAACCCTGAGCACACACACACACACACACACACACACACACACACACACACACACACACACACACACACACACACACACACACACACACACACACACACACACACACACACACACACACACACACACACACATACACCCCACACCACACACACACATAAACAGTTATTTCTAGAATCATATTCCTTAGATCAATTTGAGATTGAGGTGTGTGTGTGTGTGTGTGTAGGTGTGTGTGTGTGTGTGTGTGTATGTGTGTGTCCGTGTGTGTGTGTCCACGGACCCTAAGTGCCAACACCGTTATTTGTTGCAGTCCTGAATCTGCCAGAGAAATGTACAATTTAATCTTAATGACATCATTGTATATATTTTAATGAGTAAGGAATGAGTAAGGAATTTCCTTTCACATGCCGCCCAGCTCAATTGTTTTGCCAACCTTTGCCTTTAGAGCACTAACAACACCCACTCATGATTAATCGTGGAGCCCATCAGATTATGGCTTGTACACATGTGGGTGGCACCCACATCTGGGTGGCACCCACATCTGGGGCCCAGCTGCACACATGGCACCCTCTGTATCATCCCAATACAAACAAACATATGCCGTACACCTGTGCATTGACTCAGCCTTCGCCCCCCCATTCCTGGCTCCCATCCAATGTGTGATGATGGATGGGGGGGGGGGACTGCTGAGGGGGTGAAAATCAACCAACCTTTACTTTCTCTGTCTCCTCAGACCCCTCCACCACCACCTCTCTCTCTCTCTCTCTCTCTCTCTCTCTCTCTCTCTCTCTCTCTCTCTCTCTCTCTCTCTCTCTCTCTCTCTCTCTCTCTCTCTCTCTCTCTCTCTCTCTCTCTCTCTCTCTCTCCGTCGACTTGTTATGTCTGATTTGGGCCCTCTGCCTTGGCTGATGCAAACAGTAGCAGTAGCATCTGCTGGTAGCTGTAATCCGTCCAGATTTTCGCCCCCTGAGCATCTGCTGCAGCACACCCCCTTGAGAGGATAAGTACTATGGGATAGAGAGAGGAGAAGAGTGAGGGAGGAGGAGACGGTAGAGGGGAGAGGGGAGGAGGAGAGGGGAGGAGAGCTGAGGGGGGAGGATGAGGAGAGGAGGAGCAGGGAGGAGAGGGGAGGATGAGGAGATGAGAGGACAATCTGTGGTAAGATATAGGGTAATATAAATGGAGAGTGATAGTGGAATAGAAGAAAACAAGATGTGATAAAACTAAATCTGTTTAATATCTATGGCACTCCATCAGTTTATATCTCATAAACCATCCATAGACCCTCTAACTTTATTTGAATGTGTACGCGACTAGAATAGGCTTCAGAATTTTATATAAGGTAGTGTTGGTCAAAAGTGAAAGTTAATGTAAGATTCCCCATGTTTGTGTGTGTTGTGTCAACAGCCTATCTCTGTCAGCAGCAGCTGGGCTGGTCACCACAGGACAGCTGCGGTAATGCTGACCTCTTGGTCCGACGATAGATGACTGAGCAAATGTGTCTTCGAGAGATTAGAGGCGGTTAACAATCTGTCTTGATCTGATCGAGGGAATTGGTATGGATGAAGGGCAACAAGAGCAAGAAAAGAAATTTAATGAAATGAAAGATTCAGGAAATCATTGGACCAAAAATGTGTTTGCATTTGCCAAAATAACATTTCAAATTCAAAGTGGGTTGATTTTGTTGAATGTTTTACTATTATAATAAAATAGTATCTATTTTATGATGCTCAAACTACATGAGAAGAAACACAAAAATAATCATATGGTAAATTAATAATTAAACATTACTTGCGTCCAAATCTTGGCAGCTTTTCAGAACAACCGCACCCACTTAGTCCATTTTATATGCATATATACAGTATATCTATACAAACATAAACATATTAATCAATATACAAGCACAAATTGCACTCTCCCTTGGCAGTAAATCTCTCTCCATTGACGGCTTGTGCTCTGTTTTTCTTCTGCGATCAATATGCAGGCCTCATACATTCCTTCTAGAAGGTTCCCCTATCACATACTCAAAGATAAACACTCAATCCAACAATCTATTTCTACCAAGCTGTCTTGCTCAGAATTGTGGCCAGCAGCCTCAATATTCTGTTATATTGATAATGGCTTTTCATGTGTACTTGGGTGTTCGGGTTCATCAGAATTTGACGTGCATATGCTTTATCTTCTCTGGTTGTATCTCCACATGCATCAAACATCTGGTGCTCACCTGAGTCAAATGGTGTTGCCAGGGGGATGGTGAAAAAAATAAGGCACTGTGAGTGCCTCGCGCTGGTGCCGAGCTGTAGATAAGCAAATGACATATATCCCGCCTTGGCAAATCTCTTGAGGTGTTGGAGTAGTTCCCTGAGATATGATGAAGGCATGTTCTCAATGCATTAATGTGAACGAACCTGGAGATTGTCCAGGTCAATCTTGAGGCAGGCAGGCACGGAGCCAATGCTGTGAGAATTAAAAAGGTGTAATATTGCATGGTGGGGGGTTTTCTGTCATTCTCTCAACAGGATCTTGGCAGCTCTCGACTGGCTATAGTGGAGCCTTTCGATGCTCCTGCTTGGCATTTGTCGGATGTGAACCACCCATCCAATCTGCAGAGCTTCACAGTGCTCCACACGTTAGAAGATCCCTGTAGGCAGCCCATATAGCAGCTCCTCATCTCCACTGTATCCATTTTGACAGCAGCATTGCCATAACTGTGTTATTTAATATTGCTGACACCCTCGAATGTAATGACCGAAACCCAAAAATCTGTCACTACTGTCACAAATCAAAGATAGAATATAATAAACAACAAGTATGTCTCTGTAATAATAGATGTCCCTTAATATGACATTATGACATTATACGATGATATAATCTGACATATATCATGAAAACATCATCTCATTATACTCTTTTCAACTCTTTTCCCCAGAGCATTTGAGTCTTAATCCGGCCTTGTTGCAGTATTTTCCCCCAATGTTAAACGGTTCAAACCATATGCTTCCATAGCAACGCTTAAGAGGCTTGTGTGTACAGATTGTACAGATTAAAACCCGGGGATCTCATAACACTTATAGAGTGGCCGCTGATGCATCTCTGGACTCACAGGAAACGAGTGGGTGAGTGACACAGAAACCAATCAATGTACAGCACAGAGCTCTGAACTGGGCACCGGCGTGCGTTTAAAGAGAGTGAGGGTGGTGCTAGCCGGGGTGGGGGGTTTACAGTCGTCTGCCTCACACCCTTAATGCACTAGATTCTAGATCAAAGGCAAAGTCTTTAATCCCTACACTAAGTAATCCTCAACACGGGCACTTCCAGCGGCTACGTACTCCACACGCTCGGGAACAGATGGCCGACGGAAATGAGGTCTGAAGACGCGTTCTCCTCCTCATCTCATCCTGGATCTCGTCAGTCAGAACAAGGAGGTCATAGCACCTTCGTCACATTATTAACTGTACCGAACCCTGGAGTCGCCTAGTAGGCGGAGCGGGGATGACGAAGGAGTAAGAGCTGTGAGAAAGAATAAATTAAACCGTTTAGAATCACCACCGTCATCCTCAACCCCTAACCCCCACCCCTCCTCTTAATCAGCCGGTAGCAAACACACGGTTTAAAATTTCAAGTTAAAGAAATATAAGAAGTTTAAAAGCCTGAGCAGGAGTCGTGGCAGCAGATGACACAGAGAGGAGAAGTTACAGAGTAAAGAGATTTGGTTCATATGTAGGACATACATCACGAACGATAATCCTTGAAGTTAAAACTGCGCTAGATTCAGCCAGACTGTGGCCTGGAGTGGTATTGCCCTTTCTATTCAGTACAATGCTATGACCCAAACACACTGAATAGGATAAAGTGAAAGAAATACTGTGGAGTCACCTGACCAACCGACAATTTTAGGTACACTGTCATAGATCCTAGTGGGGAACATTGATTGGTTGTTTAAGCATATATTGTTGAAATGAGACAAGCGCTTTTTGTACACTGTTTTCTCCTATTCATCCCATTGCATGACACATTGTCACATCAACAGCCACCAGTATGGCTTGTATTTTGTCAGTATTCCCACCTCCTAGTCTAAAATGAAGAATACGAAGCAGGAAACAACTGGATTAGTCTGTGCAGTCTTTTAGCTATATAATGGTGAATCCATCAAGCTACCATTGATCACAAAAGACTATTACTAAGAGAACGGTCGAAGGACAAACAGCATGAAGATGAGCTCAGGTGGTAGAGCAGACCATCTAGTAACCAGAAGGCTGCTGTTTAAATCTCTGGTTCCTTCGAGCTAAAATGGCACGATGCACCTTAGCAAGACATTGTTCCTTAACATAGTTTAGGATGCTGCTC
The DNA here is from genome assembly GCA_900291075.1 of Melanogrammus aeglefinus. Taxonomy (NCBI): domain Eukaryota; kingdom Metazoa; phylum Chordata; class Actinopteri; order Gadiformes; family Gadidae; genus Melanogrammus; species Melanogrammus aeglefinus. Next base: position 20,785 of record OLKM01002097.1, on the reverse strand, counting down.
GGTGTATGAACATGTGTATTAACAGCTCTATGAATGGGTGATTGTGAGAGGCTATTGTAAATCGCTTTAATAGCCACAGGTCAGAATAGGACAACATAAATGCTCATGAAACAGACACAAAATGCATGAGGCAGACTCAGAGTTCAACGTAGAATCAACTACATAAGGTTGGATTTGTTTAACAATGGGACGTAACCCTGGACCTTTTATGATGGCACCCCACCAGTAAAGAAACACCTTGCAGGCCCTTTATGTGATCAAATGAACCCGTGCAGACTGTAATAAGGTGAGGAAGCAGGCTGTTCATCTCTCCCCTCCAAGCCTAATAGTTCGGTCAACAAGCAGACAGGAGCCAACACACAGAAATGCAAGATTGCGTGACACCATTCCATAGACTCCTAGAGAAAGACTAAATAGAACACAATGAATAGGCATCCTTCATAGACACACTTAATAGACCGCACGTAATATTCTTTATAGAAATACTTAATAGAACGCAGTTAATACACACACTTAAAGGAACATACCTTGATCAAAGCATCGTGACTGTCCCTCTTCGCTGCTCTACAACATCCGTTACCTTGTGTCCAAATCACTTCGTTCCGCCGATTCGGCCAAAGAATATTTCGCTCCTGGCACGAAGGGTTACAATGGCAATATAGCACTCCTGTCTTTGGACGATTTACTTTTGTGCTGTTTGTCCACAAACGTAATACTGACTCATGTGCACATTGATTTCAAAAGACCTAGGTGCTTTATCTATTTGGTTTCCATTAATCGCAGTCGCACTCACGCTACGTGCTTTTTGGCAGAAGGAAGTCATTTGGATAAATGACATTGGTAACCAATGTTTTAAAGACCCCAAGCCTGACAGAAGTGATGGTTTGATCAACCAGAAAGGTATTGTCCTTTAATGGAACCCAGTAAATAGAACACACTTAATTAGGTCGATTTAATAGACACTTATTGGAATCGTGTCACTTTGCAAAGAGGTGACTGCAGGAGTTTAAAGATGTACGGCTCTCTAATATAACATTTGTGTGTTTCTAGACTTTTTATCTAGTTTGCATCCAATTATTAAATAATGTGGATACTGCAAAATACAATTCTGTCCCGAAAATATAAAAAGTCCCTGTAGAATCAGCTTCTGTTCCTCAAAAGACATTGACTGATCTCCGACAGTTAACATCATCAGAGGATTTAAGTAACCCAAAAAAATCCCATAAATAATTCAAGGGTGTGTTTGTTGAACACCATTTGTACTGCCAGAACTTTCAAATGCTCACACATTTGACCCATATCAGATTTGCCATACTGTCATGATCTGCTTGTCTTCCCATTGTCTCGTTAGTCAAATGCATGCCTTCTTCTTTGTTTACTTATTCTGTTCAACTGTGCTCCTTATGCCTTATCCCTAAACCTGCTGTTGTTTATCTAACTGTTCTGCTGTACCCCAATTCAAGTTGTGCTCGATGCTTATTTTCTTTTCTGCGATTGGTTTTATCACCTGCTCCTTGGCTGACATGTAATCTTTGGATACACCGTTTAAACATTGTATTCTGTGCAAACAACGCTTATGATTTAGAACTGCATGATTTGTGCACATGAAGTCAATCTACGACTATTATATTTACTGTTAGGCTATATTTATTTGGAATGTTTAGTAAGTATCAATGAGGAATAATATAACTAATCATGAATACGATTCCTTTACAGGCTTAGTTTGCCATGAAGCTTTCAATATTTACCATATAGTTAAAAACCATCTTCCCTTGGATTAATATGTCCATTTAATTAGTTATAAATTAAAGGCTTGCAATAACGGATGTGTACATTTGATAAAATCCCTCTAAAATGTAATTAAATACTTTGGGGACTGCATACGAGCAGCACAAATCTATGTATATATTTTAGTGAGAGGGGAGAACCATTTGGTTTAATTACACATCTTTTACCAAGTACCCAATAAACCTGACCATGAAGATGCTAATGTGTGCCACTTAAAACAGGTATTTGTCAAACATGTGGTATGCAGGTTAGAGGACCAAATCATTCCAAAATGCAGATTTATACTGAGCAGAGGTTGGCTTGACACCTAAATAGATTAGGCATTTTAAACACTCGGGACCAACAAATTACTATTTACTATAGTATTACAATAAATGAAAAAACCCTGGCCCAAACTTCTTGTACAGAAAAAGGAACTTGAGGGATTTTTCCTGATTTATTTTGTTTAAAGTTGCCCGTCGACCAATGTTCTTGGGATTAATGACTGATCAGCTCAGCCAATCAGAACGCAACAAATCGGACCATTCTAGACGGGAAAATTCAAGGGAAGTTGTCTACCGTTATTGATCACCAATATTCAATATCATTTATTTTGTGGAATCCATTCTCAACTGACAGCAGAACTGTCACTTAAACCCACCACTGGGTTGTTTAGTTTCCAAATAAAAAGTGTCAAAAGTGTTGAAATAAAATGGTGTCAAACAGAATTCCGCCCACATAAATCACAGACTTCCCACTGAAAAAATATCATGTGCTTTAAAATAAAATGTCAAATGGTGCAAGCTCAACATGCAACTATCAAGTCCCCTAAAGGAAACCATTTGTACAAGGCAGTACCATTTCTTCCCACTTAGTTTTTACACTGCAGCTCTGTGAATATTTTAACGGAGTGTCTATACGTACCCCTGGTACTTTTAGCCTTGGCCACACAGTCAACACTGCCATGTTTTTATTATCATTTATGTTTTATTATTATTTAGGCAATCATAGGTGTTTTACAAACGTATTGTGGGTCTGATCAAAACACTTAAAAAACGTTCAGAGAAGATCTTGTCAGGGTTACCTTGTCTGCAGCAGTTATTTATTATTATTATTATTATTATTATTATTATTATTATTATTATTATTATTATTATTATTATTACTATTATTATTATTTATGTGTGGTTTTATTATTGGCTAACGCACCAAACTAATCCTTGTGTTGCAAGAGCATTGACTTTTGACCTGCAATAATGAAATTAGTCTCATCAGTGTAAGCTACAGTACAAATGTAGTTGTGTGTTGTATAATTTCAAGAAGTAGTTGGCATGAGAGAAATTCTTAGTGGTGAGTAGTGGGCAAAGGATGTAGCAAAAGCAAAATCTTTGGAAGTTTGTGGTCCTTGGTCAGTGATACTTAACAAAGCTTACATGGATGGCCCTCCTGTACCACAAAGTTAATATCGATATAGTCCTTAATATCCAGAGGACAAGCCATAGGACTTGGAGAATACTGTAATTACACATTACATCTGAATCTAGAAATAAGTCAAATATTAAAGTAAGCAGTTTTACTTGCGTGTTTTATTGAGGAGGCTAACAATGCAAAATAGTGTAGCTATTTCCAATCTTAGGCAATCATAGGTGTTTACAAATGCATTTAGGGAGTCTGATCACCACACTTAAAAACCTTCAGAGAAGATCTTGTCATCTTGTGTTGTTTTTTTATTACATTGTGTGATCAATATGCATGGTAAATGCACAGGAGTGAAAATACCATACATTGATATTTGCACAGGGGGGTATTAATGGAACACATTTATGTGTGCATATACTGATAATTGTACCAGGGTAAATATAGCTTTCACTTCTGATGCACCAGGGTACAAAGAGCATATACTGATAATTGTACCAGGGGTTCAAAAAGCCTCAGCCATATTTTATGGTGAAAAAGCTGCGAGAATTGATGGGTTTATTCAGAGAGTACTTGTGTTGTTCAGACACATTGTATATGTGTAGAGGTTTCATTTAAAGAGCCACCGTGCAGATCCGGCAGCATTGACACATTCAATTAAACTTTGAATGGGAAAGTTCTACAAGGGAGCAAAACGCTAGTGGGATATCCACATCTGTAGTTCGAGTAACTGTGTTCTCTCTTTTGTTCTCTTTCACCTTACTTCTATCTTTTCCTTTCTCAATTTGTGTCGGTGTCACCTCTGGCCCTGCTTCTCCTCCTGCTCCACCAGGAGGACTTAATTTATAGGGCTGAGGCCGGAGGAAGACCTCCGATAAATTGTCCAATATGTTTACTGCTGTGGTTTGGCAGATATAAACATTTGTGTTTTCTTTAACTTGCAACTCATGAGTGTCTGTGAGCGATGAAATGTCTGCGAGTGTCTGCCAGCGATGAAATGCATCTCTCAATTACATTTGAGTGGGTGCACCATAAAGTCATTTACATAACTTAATACATACGTCATAACACAGCAAACATTCACATTATCTGGGTGTTTTTTAAATCCCTGTTTGGTACATACAGAATGTACAGGCTTTGTCCGCTAACTACACATAGTCCTCTTTTGATCTGTGGTTCTTACTTGAAATGCCCTCAGTGAGATAGCGGTCCAATCCAAAATGAAATGCCGGAGGACAGTAAGCAAATGCCAAAGTAAATGATGACGGATGGAGTTCATTTACAAACACACAGGCCTTCGTAATGAGTGTGTGTGCACGAGGACTTCGGCAAACACAGAGACCCACAGTGACACCCGAGGAATTAACTGCCATGTTCATCCCTCCCCCCCACCCACCCACCCACCCACCCTATCCCACGACCCACCCCACCACTCACTCCCGCTGCCTCTTCCTCCTCTCAGCCTCGATCTTTCAGTTTAATCAGGGAACAGAGGGATGAATGGCGTCCCACTCCTCCTGATCTATCTAGTCTAGTGATTGTGATGGTGCCGTCTGTGTGTCCTGGTTTCTCTTCTCACTTTCTATTGGCTGGCGTGAAGCCGGCCATTTCAAATGGAGAACAGTAGAGTGCCTGTGGGTGCTCGTGAATGGCGGCAATGTGTAAATTCAAATTGACCCCTTCATCAGGATCCAATTGTTGACTATCGGTTGAACCCATTATAGTCTAAACAACATCTGATTAAAGTAGAAACGGCCACAAACAGCAACACATTTGGGAAACACATGGAATAACTGAGGAACATTTATCTCTGAAAGCGGTACATTAACCAGCATCCATAGCTGCCAGCCTGTGCCTGGGTTGGTGCCCGGGAGCATCCTGGAACATGTGATGGTAAAAGGGATGCTAGGTGATTAAAAGGAGATACTGATCACGTTTGAGAAAATGTGTGTATTGTTGCTTCAATAACTTGGTAAGTAATCAACTTTACTTGTCAGAGGTAATAAGGATAATTTTACATATAATACAAAATATAAAAATACAATTAAAAACATATATATATTTTTTTCTATTATAGCCAAATATGTCTCTCTTATACCAGAAATTCTTAGACACATTGATTTCTTGTGTCACTTAAATTGCCAATTCATGTCATAGTGCTCTGTTCTGGATGGGGACTTTTTGAAATAAAAGTTATATTGGTTAACATAAAAGGCCCTTGGTGTCCAAGTTAATTTGACTCTGTCAAAAGCATTTATCCCAAAAAGTCTCAACCACCAAAAGAAATGTCACAATGGACCCGAATCAGATGGAGACTCTGATGGACGATTAGACTGTGTCTGTGAGTCGAAATATTGTGCTTTGACTTCCAAATTGCCAAATCCAGGGTGCGAGCCGGTTGTACACAGCCAGAGATTAGCCCTCTAATCCTTCAGAGGCAGAACATATCATTTATTCATCAAGTTCATGGATAGCTCTGACGTATGGCCGGGGCAGCTGGTCTGGGGACGGCCGTGCAGGAGGGGCTGAGCAGAGCCCATTAGCCCATCACTTGATCTGGTACTGCAGATGGTGATCACTGCACGTCTCATACAGGGGCAGCGCGGCCAGGGTGGCTGAGGGGTCTTACACACAAACGCACAAACGCACGCACGCACGCACAAACGCACTCACCCACTCACGCACACGCACGCACGTGTACACGCAATCACCTGCAAGTGTGATACAGGCATAGTCAAACTAAAGAGTTACTTGCAGAACCGGTACTTGCTTTTCTTTCTTATATGTTGTATGTCTAATACGTGAAGTTAAGTTTGATTTGGACTGTTTAATGTATTATTTGATATGCGAAACCCGTATTGCACAATACAGATTCTTTGAGATTATATATTGAACTAATTACACAAATGATCACGATCAAATGATTTTATTGATCTTGATCATTGATATATTTATTCACCCATTGAAGATAAACATGGTGCATAAGCTCAGAAGGCAAACACTCTAACCTTATCTTGCTTACGTAACGTGTAGGGAAGCATTACAACTGGTAGTACCTACACATACAAATGGTCATAAACGTTGAACATTACATGTAAGAGATGTGATTTGACACTCAATTATTTAAATAGTTCCCACAAATGTGTGAAAAGAATCTTGGTTGCCAGCAGTGTGTATTTATTCTGTGGCATTGTTGACTTAATAATGGATAATAAGACTGTGGAACTGAACCGGTGAGTCATTCTATGGCGTCTTCAACAAAAACTGTCAAGGAGACTGACTCTTGAAGAAGTAAACAATTGTATAAAGTTGAACCTGAAACAAAAAATCACTTTGTTAATAATAAGCACAAAATGAATAAAGCAAAAATGTAGGGATGCCAAGAAAGCTAAAGGATTTAAAGCAGAATTGGGAGGAGCACATACACTTGTATGAGAACAACACCAAAGCAAAAGCTGGAAGTCAGACTGTGATTAGGAGCCCACTAGTTCTACCCTACTTCTCGCTGCATGTTGAGGAAGATAAATAGGAGGAGGTGGATTGTGAATAGCCAAGGGAGGTGTAACACCCAAATACTTCCCCAGCCCCATATTCTGTTTTTCAACTGCACTTTCACAATCACTGAAAAACAACACAAGCAAGACTTTCAAGTTCTGTTTGAAGATGACTGAATCAAGTATCATAGCATAGTGGGAGAAAACTAACAAACTAAATGAAATTTAGTATGAAGAAGAAAAGGGAGGAATACATCTGTGAATGAATGAGATCACTGTAAGAAGGCATTGGGTTGGATAACAAGGTGCATTTTTCGTCTTTTCAATGTATATGCTACTTTAAAGTGAACAGTCTCTCTCTGATATTTTGTCATATGAGAAGTTCTGCCACATATGTGTGGTCCATTCACCCCGTTACTGTTTAACGATGGAGAATCAGACTCCGGACGGGTAACGTAAATGCACAGACTTCTTTGTTTTTCCGGAATCGTAGTCTGAAACAGTTAACCCAGCACAGACTACGCTAAAAGAGATATGCCAAGATATTTGTGAATAAGCCTTGGCCTCTCTTACTAAAGTTACATGGGCGGTTTCCATCGTGTGATACAGTAGCCGGTTATTAAAGGTGTGTGTGGAGAAAGGGAAGCAGGTGTGAAAGGCAAACAGGGACTGAGATAGAAAATGTGTTTTGCGTAATGTTTAAATTGAAGCATAATTATATCGACGCATCAAATTTGTATTGGGCAAGTTCTTTTAAGTGTCAATTTAATTCACCTATTATAACAGTCTTATTTTGAGGCACTTTTCACATTCTGAATATATGGTCAATGGGGTGTATTACCCAGTACCTGAATCCCTGTTTTAAGTAAGCAACCCAGCTGTGTGAAGAAGCAGGTGTGACATCATTGAGGGGACCCCATGCCCCTCACCTACTAACCTGCTGAGCTCTATTCGTGGCACGTACCATAGTGTGAAACCATGGGAACCGTCGTTGCTATGGTACTTTGTTGCGTCTTCAAATGGTTTGAGAACACCTTTCTATTAGCAACGCATATAGGTACACCTGGATTAGCAAAACGTAGCCTTTCATGGCAAAATAAATTAATATCAATGTGTAATTAACTAATATTAAACTCCAGTATATATATATATATATATAATATATATATATATATATATATATAGTCACTGTCCTACGGTGTGATCAGAAAGGGAGTGTTGACAGACCTCTAATTCCTTCTATCCATCTCATGGGGCTCTCCAAAGCCTTCTTTCTAGGGGCCGTTCGCTGAATGAACACACCGGGGGGGCGCTGGTGTATTGTTGTGCAACGTTCCAATATAATCAGCGCAATAAGATGTAATTTACACCAAGTGCCATCAATGACACGTTTTACATCATTTTGCTGCACTGTTGGTTGGCTGAAATAATATGGCCTTTATTAAGTATTTTAACTACACACTGTTTATTGAATAAAATAGGAACAAACAAACGACAGTTGTGTTTGTCGTGACCTCACCCCTGAGCATTTTACAGCTTGCAAACTATGTGGAGTGGAAACACGGCCAAAGTAATGCTGCATATGTCATTGTGGGTTCTGATCAAACTCTAATTACACCGATTGTATTGGAAAGTTGGACAATCTTTATTATTTCCCAGTGCCCCAACAGTGCTTCAATGTGTTAATTAGCAAACACCTTTTTCTGTTTTTTATTAATGAGGTAGTTTAGCTTTAACTTTAGGAATATGAGCCATAGGACTCTGAATATAATACCTTGTATGTATTTACACTTAGGAACAGTGTGTTATATTTAATCTGGGACAAATCAATAGCCAAATGTATTCACACTGCACAGATCTTGTAAGTAAATACTATGGCTGGTTTGAGGGCCATGTTGAGGGCATTCAGACTTGAATGCGCACGAAACCAAGGAAAATATAAATATAACTGAGATTGCATCCAATCACAGCTCAAGAGTCTCAAAACAAGACTTTGAGGACAAGGCTGTAGCCTGAGGAGTGCATTAGTGTGCGGATCAAGAAAGAGAAGTCTTGGTGGCGACGGTGCGGGGACGGTGCGAGGAGTACAGTATTGACTCCTCTGTGTTTCTCTCTGGTGACAAACGGTTGCTGATGCTTGTCTGCTGAGTGTCTGTGAATAATAGATGTGACCCTCTTCACGAAGGCCTCCCAGTCTTCCACAACAACACAAAGTTAGTTCCTTAGTCTGCAACAATGCAGTAAGGAATGAACCAAAGAAAGAAGGAAAGGCAAAAAGAAGACAGTTGAAGGTAAGAATGAAATGAAGAAAGAATGAAGGTAAGAGAAAAGAAGCAAAAATAGAAAGATAGAAAGACGAAAAAAAATAAAGACAGAAAGTTAGGAAAGAAGGAAGGTAATAAAGAATGGGAGCAAAAATAAAACTAAATAAAGACGGGCAAAACAAAATAAATAAATAAAGAATGCACAATGCATTTCCTGACCGTAGTTCCTAGAAAAGAGTAACATTACATTGCATACAGCCAGAGCAGCAGACAAGCGGCAATAGTTTGCTTTTGCTTGTTATGAAATCCTTCTATGTTTCCTTCCGTTCTGTGTTAATGCGTAAAGAAGGAAATGTGGCCGTCTGGCCGACATATAGGTCTTGGGTATTTCTACAAACGTATTACGTTTGCGGTATGGACTTGTCGTCCAAACCAAAACAGGGTTTCATGTCACTCAATCAAATCAAAGATTTGGAAAAACGCTATGATTTTTTCTATGAACCTCCCTTATCTGTGTATTCGTATACACTGGTGAAATGGAGGTGGAAAACAACATCTTGACCTCCATTTACACGTGGCAATTTTTGCTTCCCACAATGAGCATGCATCAAAAATGTACAGACAACGGCGGACTCCCGTTTTGTTAAGGTTTGGCTTGTACTGTTAGGTTTACCTACATGTTACCTACCTACAAGAGTCAAGCGGTGCTTCGGCATTACTATTGGTCGGTAGTTAGGGAGGTTCCCCCTTCACTGTAAAGTGCTTTGGGTACCTTGAAAAGCTCTATATAAATGTAAAAAAATAATGAATTAATTTCTTACATTGTGAGGTACCGTATGAGGTAGTATTGTGTGAGGTAGTATTCGCCGCTCAAGAAGAGGCTCCTCTTTATCTGTGGTGCTTGACATAAAGTTATATTGTCATCTATTGGCATGTTTCAAATCGATTGTCTTGACTTTTGTGGACAGAGTTATTGTCTATAACACATATGGTGTGGACCGACATTTTTCTTTGAAAACTGGGGGTGAAAAATATATTGTTTTCAAAACGGTGTTGACATTGTGTTAGATAAGCCATGGCTGCCGCCTGCCGCTGTCCATCTGAGCAGTGTGCATGGTATACGGCAGACCAAGTCTCTCTGGTGGCTCCTAATGCAGCTGCTCTTATGGGGAATAGCACTGGCTTCAAATCCCACTTTAATGCCCACCTTATATTACACTGTCCAGCTCCGAAGGCAAGACACCCAGAGACATCGCAAGGATACAAAAGATGATAAACAGCATGTTGTAAAATAGGAAAGTACTTTGGCAGGGGTGCCGCTTTCTTGCTGACACAGAGGACACCAAATTAATGGAATAAAGTACATCTGAGAGGCACAATTTGACAAAGTCAATAGTCTAACAGTTTTATGCCGCTCCTTTTCACAGTAAATAATGCCTAAGTCGGTATGAGTGATTGTTATTTGTTTTGCAATTATCTGGAGACTAAACTTGGTTTTCATTTTGCCAGAAAACCCAAGTTCAGGACTTCTTAATGAACTATACAAAGAAATAGCTTGTGATAACAGGGATTAGGTCCATGTCTCACCCCAACTCTGCCTCTATTATTTTTTATCCTTCGACAGTCTCAGAAACAAAGGGCGTTGTATGACAGCTGACTGTCATATGACAAGGGAAAGGCAGAGGTTTTCTTCAGGGTCATGATCATTTAATTTGCAGCTAAGCAGCAGGGAAGCTCTAACTCATTAATGTCTTCCAGGATAGACCTTTTTTGTATTCCCAATTACTGCAGCCACAAGCAATTCTCTTTTGACCAATTATGACTTGGCAGAAATCGTAAAATCGCTAAATAAATTACTCCATTTTACTGCAGTGACCTCAGTGAACCACAGAGGTCACAGTGGTCGTATACACTTGCTTGTTGTTTCATTCAAGGGCTCTTTGTAGGGACAATAAATGGGGCTTCTTCTGGTGTTAAGTCGAGGTGAAGAGTGTTAAGTCGAACAGACAAACCCATCGAAATGTGGTGTAACAGAGGGTGAGAGATTTTGTGTGTGTTTGTTTGTGCGCGACATGCATCTTCTTGGCTCTTTTACTATATCAATAACCACAATAAAGTTTAAAGCAAGCATAAGCACGTTGGTCTGAACAGTGTTAGATTGGAGGTATAGCGTTAATGCTAAATCATAGTTGAGACAAACAAATGGCATTGTTGTGTTTAAAATACACATAGATCATGAATCCTATATATCTCCTGGGGTCGAAAAAAACATTTACATTCCTTCAAAGACAACATATTCTTAAAATGTATTTATTTTATCAAAACAAATTATAGTACTAAGATGAGTTTATCTGAAAAAGCTCCATTTTCTAATAAGCAGCTATACTCAACGCATTTTATCAACAGACACAAAAAAAAATTCAGTTTCCATCTGCAGTGTTTTGTTGTTTTTATCAAGTGGGATTTGTTTCTAATCACAACCCCAGAGAGGTATCTTTCAACCTTATCTCATAATAAGGACAGTACCTTTGTCAGTCAGCACCCATTGAGACTCATCTTCAACACCATTAATCACTCCACCTTTTATTTTCTACTTTCTCTTTTCGTTTTTTACAAACTATTAACACAAAGACTGTGAAAGCGTATTCTGTTAAAGCTGACTGCTCTGAAGGTGTATTAGGTTTTCCACTGAGATTTGTATTAGCATGCCCCCACCCGCAAAGGATCAATGTCTGTGAACAATACTAGGCCGGCCCGATGGATTCAGATATTCATTAGCTAGCTGGGAATTGGCATAAGGGAAGATTTCTGAAATGATTAATGCCCCTTATTGTGTTGCCTCATAAAAAGAACGAATGCAAACATCTGGAATGCAAACGTCTCAAAAACCACATACCTTATGTTTTTTATAATATTTCTAAAATGCAAAATTATTTGAACATTATATTTACTCAAAAGACACAATGACCTCTTCGGTGACCAAGTGTACTTATGCATACATTAAATAAATCATGAAAAAAATGTAATCCCGCTGAAATAAATGTTGCTATTTTTTCCGGGATTTGAGCGCATAGCACAATGGTGATCACTAGGCAAGCTTACACAAGTTCAAGTATATCTTGCAGCCACAGCGACAGTATTGGTCGACAAGCCACAATGTAAAGCTAGCTTGCATTTTATTGCCGCTATTGCTCGCATACCATCACAAAAACCAAACCTGTAAGGTACACGAAATCTTGAGGTGAATTGCGTCTTCATCCCCCAGATCCTCAACAGTTGATTTCTGTACTGTTTTACTCTGTATTGTTTGCCACTGTTTTTGTAACTTTTCCATAATTTGTTATTATGACTATTATACTATTTAAATCAATAATATTACAAACACATCACAGTTATGTAAATTAATCTTAATATGGCCCTAAATAATCTATAATACTCTATTGAATAGGAAAATTTCATCCAAAGCGCCTTTCAGTGAATACAAATCAAGGTTATTAAGAAGCAGGTAGGGATAAGGAAATGGTCAGGATACATCATTGATTATGCAGTACAGGAAATACCAGCATGCACGACTCTGTACCTTGACAATTGCTATACGCAACCATGGAAGTACATGTCATATTATATATGATGTATTCAGTTGGTTTGCTTTGTCTGAAGTCACGTCATTGTTTACGTTTGCGTGAACAATATATCATTGCCTTTGTACACAATGCTGCGCCTTAACGTGTGCCAACTGTAGCAAATAACCTAGTTTATGTATTATGTGTCTTTTGTGTACCACACTCAGCTCTGGCCTGTACTGAATTATTGTGAAGAGAAGAGCTTGGACTGTTGGGGAATGTTCCTAAGCAATAGTGCAGACATGTCTACTGTTTCTAATTTGGCAAACGCTTTTATCCAAAGCAAGGAAGGGGTAGGGCATTTTTTACTCTGTGATCATTGGAGTTCAAACCCAGATGTTTTCTATTGTTAGGCAAATACTGTAGACAAGGCTAGAAATGACCCTTTATTGAACATACGATCAGCATGTGAACATTTCAACTCTTAAATAAAGGAGCAAATAAATTCAGGTTCTATGAATAACCATTAATCCAGACAATAGTGGTTGATACAGTCCAACACAAATCACAGTGGGGAGAAAAAAGCTTTTGTGATTGGACATCGTCTTAAACATATCAATACATTCATTCAGGCTATGCGAGCTATGCTGATTCACAGATGAGTGGATGAGTAGGAGCTACACTCGAAAGGACCACGCAGCTATTTATTCTCTCTCTCTCTCTCTCTCTCTCTCTCTCTCTCTCTCTCTCTCTCTCTCTCTCTCTCTCTCTCTCTCTCCTCTCTTCTCTCTCTCTACATATATATATATCTACCCCTCTCTCTCCCTATCTCTCATGGTAAGAGGCTAGAAGAGTTTGAGCGCCGGTTGTAAGGCGGGAGTTGTTAGAGAATGGAGACAGGGGGAAATTGAGAAGCTGTGGGGAGACGGCTTGGGACTGCAGCGTGGCAAGGCTGTTTCCCAGGTAATGCAGACACGTCATGCTCCAGAGAGGTTCCAGTTACCATGGCAACTTTGTTAGGCCATAACAAACGTATCAAGTCACAACTCCAATTGATTACAGAAGTCTGGTGGGGGGATTTTAATCTTAACACAAATCAAGAATCTCAAACAATCGCTTCTGCTCTGCAAACCTACCTCTATTTGTATTTTTTTATGGTGTCGTTTTTTTTAAGCGCCTTCTTTTCTTCACTTTTTCTTTACTTCTTATTTTCTTTTACCACAAGACAATGGATAGCAATGAAGACTCAGCGACCCCGTAAAAAGCGACATGTGTACACTTGCTCGTTACGTTCATATCTAATCAGTCAATCATGTGGCTTGCAAGTCAACCTTTCAAGCATGGAGACACAGCAGAAAGATTTCAGTTGCTGTTCGGGTCGTCAGAACGGGGATGAAACGTGATCTAAGTGACTTTGACCGGGGAATGATTGCTGGTGCCAGACGCGTTGTGGGCTGAGTATCTCAGAGAATGCTGATCTCCTGAGATTCGCCGCGTGGTGAGTTTTGTGGTCAAAAATACTTTGTTTCATGACAGAGGTCAGAGGAGAAAAGGCTGACAGGTTCAAGATGACAGTAGCCATACCAATCAGACTTCAGATGAATAATCAAAAATTTGATAGGATCCAAGGTTGGATCTGGGCGAATGGGGCTTTTTACTTTGTATTGCTTCCTGTGTTTCTCACGTGGAAATGGTGACACTTAAACCGTTAATTAATGCTAATTATTGCAGTTGTCTTTTCTGTGATTGAAAACAGTGCTGAGATTGCAATGCAAAGAGAGATGTATTCTCCATCTAAACATACAGAAACGCCTGTACGAGAAATGTAGACGATCCAGAGTTATAGTGTACGCTAACGATCCAGCTAAATCAACTCCCGATAACTAGGTCCAGACAGAATCTTTTGCAGAAACGTTTTCCTGTCAGATGCTTAGCTAACACTCACACTTAGCAATTCCTCTGAAACACTGTGCTTGGTCTAGATTCAATCTACATTTGAAAATTAATCTAGATATTTCTCTGGCGTAAACAGGGCCAGAGAGTCCAGTTTGGTCTGATGGCCTTGGCAGTCACTGGATCTAACACAGAGGACCTTTTCCCCCCACAACCTTTGGATGTGGGGGAACGTACTGCAGATCTGCAGCCCGAAAAATCTGCAGAGGCTTCGCGATGCTATCATGTGGACATGGAGCTGAATCTCTAAGGACTGTTTACAGCACCTTGGCATCTACGCCACAAAGAACTCAGGCCATCCAGGGGCTGGTGAAAAGAGCTGCTTTACCACGTGAAGTGGCTGAATTGAGACATACACACATGCTTGCATGCATGCATGCATGTATACATAAATACATAGATACATACATACATAGATACATACATACATACATTATATTTAAACTGTATGAACTATAATACAAATGATTGCATGTAAAAGCATTAAATAATGACAATGAAAATACAGCAACATTGTATATAGGATCCACAAGAATCACAGAACGAGCTGAAGTTGTCATGCATATTTATATTTGCATGATGCTAAGCCTTTGTTTCCAACATGCATGTCCATAATATCATGACACAAATGAAAAATCAAATGAAATATCATGAAATAAATCACTGCTAAACCGCAAACAAGTACCCCCGGAATGCGTAGGCATGCCAATTCTCTCTCTCTCTCTCTCTCTCTCTCTCTCTCTCTCTCTCTCTCTCTCTCTCTCTCTCTCTCTCTCTCTCTCTCTCTCTCTCTCTCTCTCTCTCTCTCTCTCGCTCTCTCTCTCCCTCTCTCTCGCTCCCCTTCTCTCTCTCGCGCTCTGTCAGTCTCTCCCTCACCATCTCTCTCTCGCTCTCGCTCTCGCTCTCGCTCTCGCTCTCGCTCTCGCTCTCGCTCTCGCTCTCTCTCTCGCTCTCTCTCTCTCTCTCGCTCTCTCTCTCTCTCTCTCTCTCTCTCTCTCTCTCTCTCTCTCTCTCTCTCTCTGCCCTCCTAGTGTTTGTGAAGTTTGAGCGCTATGAAGAATCCGTCCCTCCATTTCCTAGAAGGTATGCCAAGGCGGGGATAAGAAGTCATTGGATGTCTGGCAAGAAACACATTTTCTTTTCATATTCCTATTCATTTTTCCTTTTTTTGTCAGGTTTGTCTTTGGGAGGCTGTGGAGCTCCAGGTGACAGGTAGAGGGGTCTGTAGACGAGTGAGCAGTGCTTCCCTTGAAGTTAAGTGGCTTTATCGCCACGGTGACACTGAGCGCAGCTTACAGGCTTTAAATCTAAAGGGCCCTTCTTGATCTTTTAAACCATCTGATCAAACTAAGAGCTTCTCCCACACCGCTGACCTATGCAGTCCCCTCCGTGATATGTGTAAGTGAAGAACTAGATGTCAGAGCTGTACACCGAGTCCCACACAACCCTGAACTCGCCCAATCAGATGTGAACGTTTGAAAACAAACCCAACGTGCATTCAAATCTTGCTCTTGGTAACCATAGAGCGCAGCAGGTCCTCAAAAACATTTGTCCCATATCTACACATGGGTTGAAGAACATCCCACCCCCACTTCACCTCCATAACCGGTCATGTCTCCTAATGATTTCAAAGGAAAGAGGAGCCGAGCTGGATGAGACCCGACGAGAGTTAAGCTTTTAGCGAGAGACGGGGACGGACATTGGCAATGTGGTATGGCGCTGGCGTCGTAGCGTATGCTATTATATTCCGGGTGACTATGGGGTGGCCCTATCTCATAAGTATACGTCCAGACAATCAGAGGTGTCAGGGGTGGTTGCCATAGAGATAGTGTTAAAAATGACAACCCTAATAATGACCATCATGAAGTCACAATAATATAATAATGTTTGAATGCAAACAAAATTATATTTTCGTTCAATGAATTACTTCACTTGACCCCTTCACTCGTTAAATAACAAAAAAAGGCAACAATATTCTAAGACGATAATTGTAGTGTCGACTTGTGTCATAGACAAGGTGTTTTGTGCCCATTGGGCGTTTGGTTGGCTGCTTTTCTATTATTGCTTAGCATTTTGTTGTTAAGCGTTACATGCGCTAGCATCGTTCTGGAGGACCTCCCTGGGCCTGATGCGACACTAGCTGTCCCGTTTTTATTGGGATCTTTATTACGTAGCAATATATAATGGAATGTACTATTTGAGTTATAGATGAGGTTGAAGGCTATTTCCTCCCCTTACCCATACTGTTAATTTACTGTTCTTAGGAATATGATGATTCATCCTAATACACACATAGTAATATTCAGTTGTGAAATTCAGACCACAAACGGCAATGTGGAGGATGAAATGTTCTAAATGGATTTTAGTTCTAAGGCTAGCTCACCCGATTTATTGTACTTGTGTAGTAACTAGTGCCTTTAAGCGATTCAAATATTTTATCGCGATGAATCGCATTAATGTCATAGTTTAATCGCGATTAATCCCTTTTTTTTTTTTTTTTTAAATATCCCTCGATTTCTGCTGCCTTTTAGTGAGTGTTGAGAAGGACAGTCATACAACATATTTGGTAAGATGGCTATAAGAAGAGAGACACGCACTAAATTCAACCCGGTCCACTTGACATCGGGTAGGTTCATACCGTAAAACTTCAACAGCCCAAACTTTAATTTGTTTCAATCATTGAACTTTCGAACAAAACTCTTGCTCAGCAAAGATGGGAAATACTATAACATTTATTATTTAAACTAATATTAATATTCCTACTGTACGTAGGTCTACAAACATTACCAGGCTACACACACACACGCACACACACACACATGCACACACACACACACACACACACACACACACACACACACACTACACGCAAACTGTCCAGTTTTCACTAAGCTACCTACTATAGCTCAATAAACTCCCCACTGGAAGGGTTTCAGGATAAGTACGGCGGATACAACTCGAGTAACTTTATGGACTTTTATTGCACTCACACAACAATAAGCACCCACGCACTACGTAGCCTGACTACCAACTTACGCTAGCCTCTCAAGTTCACCAGATTAGGTTTGTAAACCTGCCAAACGAAAACACAAAACACACAAACCCAGAATTAACCAATTGAAATTATACAAACATTTTCCGTTGACATTAATTCTTGTTTTCAGTTACTAGCATGCTAGTTTTATTAACTCACTTCACCGGCAAGGCATACTAGTCCCTGACCATCAACTGATACTTTCAAATGCGACCTAAAGGCATAGCCACCTGCGCACTGGGACTTAATCGCGCATACACAGACACACAGTATGGAGATCAGGAAAGACAATAAAACAACCTTGTAACCTGGTATAATTAATAACATATATACCAATACAACATAAAATATGCCTGAATTTGGAATAAGGTGTGTAAAATGTTAGGCACTTATTCCTCAATATACCTAGAACGTAATATTATAACATCTATCACTTCCAATATATATAATAAAGTAACAGTAACACTTACTGGGAAGTTCTACACCTCCCACTTGGCCTACTTGATTCTAGAATTCAAGTAGGCCCACCATAACCAAACAGTTAAACTTCTGAGTTCTCCCCATGAACGAATATGTCACATGTGATATGACCATACGGTTCCAAGGTAGTCTCAATGCCCTAAACATCACATTGTCTTGATGACATTATGACTCCTTCACCGAAACACACCACCAGGCCTCCGAGAGGATGGTAGTGGGGGGGTCTTGATCCTTCACCGAAACACACCACCAGCCTCCGGGGAGGATGGCAGTGGGGGGTCTTGATCCTTCACCGAAACACACCAACCAGCCTCTCCGGAGGTGATGCAGTGGGGGGTCTTGATCTTCACCGAAACACACCACCAGCTCCGGAGGATGGCAGTGGGGGGGTCTTGATCCTCCATGAATGCAAGAACACTCAATCCTCCAACGTCCTTGTGGAGGATGGTGGGAGGATAGTTTCTGCACACCTCGGCTTTTCTTGGCTGTCCACGAAAACTGGACAGCTTTGACATGTTCTCACCCTCACATCTCGTACTACGCCACTCACGTCGGGCACACCTCCACGACCCGACACGAGCCTGCGCGACCAAGCAACTGGCCCCGTCTCAGCGCGTTCTGGTCAGCCAACCACACAGGTCTCCCGCTTGCAACGTTCTAGCAGGTGCGTGCCCACTTCTGACGGATTGTAGAGGCCCGGACCTGCCAGCTGGCTCCACTCTCTTCAGAACTTGTCGACCCTCGATCTGGATTGCTCTCAGACGCCACGAAGGGTAAGTAGGATACTCAAAGCCTCGGGAGTCCCCACTGGGTCCTGCGCGACCGAGGAGAAGAGAGTTGGGAGTGATGACTTCGACGGCCTCATCTTGTACTGGGCTCTGGCACCCAATTGGTCTCTCAATTTGACAGGTTAGCAGCCAGGTAACAGGAGGGTCTTGGAACTCCAGCGCTGTCAGGTTACCTTCCTCGCCAAACTCTTGCTTTAACCTCTTGTGAGTAACTCGGACAGCTGCCTCAGCTGCCCCATTCCGGTGGGGAGAGTCCAGCCGGGTGAAGCACCCACATCCAGTCAGTTTCCTACAGCTGCCGCCTTCTTCTGGACTTGATCTTTGTCGATGCTACTTAGGAACATCAATCCAATACATCCATGTAATGCTGGCCTAGCGCCCACAAAGTTGGTCCCTTGATCTGAACCAGAGCTTTCTTGGGTGACCCTGAGAGCCGTGAAGCGCTGGTATGCTTTCAGGAATCCTTCCGTCGACAGATCTTTCCACAATGTCAGCATGTACTGCTGACTCTCGAAGCCATACAGCTGCACACACCACACCCCAGACTTTCATCTTTGTCCTAACGCCTTATAGTATCTTTAACGACATAGGGGCCGAAAAGGGTCCAACGTTTGTAAATTCGAAGGGTGCAGCTGGTTCCGTTCGTTCGAGGGGGAGCGGCCACTCATCACTGTTTGCACATTCTCGCTTTGGCCTTCCGACAGTGCATACAGGAGTCAATGACATTTCTGGCAATCCTTGGTCCCAGCACAACCCATGCTTTAGACCTCACCCGGAGGAGTGTGCCAGCAACACCTTCGTGGTTAGCTTCATGGGCCTCTCGTGTGAGAAGGGTTGCTGATCCACGCATTGTAGGGGCCAGGGGCACACCGTGTGCTCTCCCTGGGTCAATGGCCTGGACTCTACATGGCATTTTAGGATGTCCTGAGACTTCCCTCCTGCTGACAACGAGCCTGTTTAGCGTCGTCACAGGAAACGTAACTCCCTCCTGGGCGGCTAGGCACAGGTCTTGGAATGCAGCTTTGCGTTCCTTTACTGTCAGTACCCGCCTCCCACTTTGCTGGCCATAGGAGGCCCTGCCTACACGGGCCAACCACTTCTTCACAGCTCTGGGAACATAACCGACTACTCCACAGAGCTTTAGTCAGAGAACTGCACCCTTCTTTGGATCCAACTGGTCTATGAGCCGTGGCTCCCGCACAGCATCTCCGTTTCCTTGGTCTCAATTGAGGTCAATTTTTCATCCCATTTTCTGAGGATGCCGGAGCACCGCGTCACTCCATCTGTGACCAATTGGAGATCTTCACCAACAGGATTATTGCAGGGTTCAACAACTTCTTGGCTTGAGCTCTGTGAGGACTGGCGAAAAGTCCTTTCTCTGGAGTTTGCTCACATCTCCCTAGCATTCAGCCGCCACTTCTGAAGCGACTTCAATGGCCAATCCTCCACTGGCCAGACAGGAAACATGGGCTTTCTGCACACAGAGTCCTCATCCAGTCAGTTCTAGGAGAGCACCCCCTCGTGAACTAGATCAGCCGATGTTGACCTCGCGTGGTATCCACCACAGTCAGTTACAGGCCCAGCTCTTTCTGAAATCTCTCCGATCCTCGGTTCGCGAGATAGTCTGGATTCCGTAGCTCTCCTCTCTGGTGATGGCTTCCAGCACTCGTATTGACTGTCATGAAGTGGTTACACTTCTCCACATCCAATCGTCCATGCTTCGATATGTATGTTTTAGAGCGTGAGCAAAGACAGAGCCACAGACCTCAGCCTTGAACCGGCCGTCACTTGTCTGGGTCGAGGGGGTTAACTTGGCTTTTGACTGCTACAGCCGGGTGACCCCACCATGTGACGTCTTCCCATCGCAAGTACAGTAGGCACCCTAGGACTCACAAGCTCCCGTCAGACAACGTGATACCCCAGGGGTTTACCCCTCCAGTCGGAGGGCGTGAGGCTTCTGTGGACTTGATGCTACTCAGACGAGCGTACTCCTTAAACCGTTCAATTGCTTTTTCCTCTGAGCTCG
>OLKM01002096.1:75913-85470 GCA_900291075.1 Melanogrammus aeglefinus | reverse complement strand
TTGTCCTTTCTTCATACAATGTAATTTAATTCGCTTGGATAAAGCGTCTGCCAAATGCTCTAAATGAATGTAACGATGACAGCTCTCGTTGAAAAGGGGTGTATTGACCAAATCTCAGCACTAAGGTCTTGTCTTGGTTAATGGTTCTATGGGTTTATGTAGATTTAAGCGTGTTTGAATCCCATTACGGAAGGAAGCGGGTCAAAACTTAGCTGTCTTCACTGTCACTGCATTCTAGCTGCAGGCCCCTTGAGCAACATTTCCTAATTCCTGTTTGCTCGTTACTTACTCATGTATAATGTATCTAACGTGGTAAAATAAGACATTAAAAACACATGTGGACTGAAAAAACGATTCTAATGTATATTAGTGTCCATATTTATTCACATTAACTAAACTCACCCTTTTTTTTATATCCCCAACACTCTATAAAAACATTTAAAGTCACCAAAAAGATGGCCGTCACCCACCTGGCCCTACTTTCCTTTTCCAAACTTTCTTGGAGGACAGTTGAAGACATCCCGAGGCAAAGCGTCCTGTCGGGAGTTCAAGACGCGGCGTTCTACAGCGTGACAGTTCCTCGCTGTTCAGTGCATGCCGATGAATAACCGTGTCGTCAAGATTTCCCCTAAATCCAAATTTAAAAATATAATAAAATAAAAGCCAATTCCGTCTCAGTGGTGCTTTGAAGCATGGAAGGTCGAACGGCGAGAAAGTCCTCTGAACTTGTAGGCTCTGGTTCAAAATTAACAAATGCGGTGGCTTTAGAAGCACTAGCATCAGAGGGTAGGTTAGCATTTTGTTAGCCTCATAGCATAATAGCTCAAGTCATATTTTAAGGTTCACCTTGTGTTTAACATAAAAGTGCCTGATTTAGACAGATAGTGATTATGGCATGTAAAAAACACTCTGATTGGCTAAGGGTACAGTCAATGAGGCGCAGTGAATCATCGTTAGAGAGATTAAAGTTCGAGTTAGGTTAGACATAAAAATGTTGCCAAAATATGACTCAGGCAATTATGCTATGAGGCTAACGATATAGAGGCCAGGGTTGTGTAGTTTGCTGTAAATATTATTTCATCAACAACAGTGATAAATATTCAACCACCCGCCAAAATACACTGCCTAGAAAATGAAACTAAGAGTGACATTCTCTCCTGAACTCACAGCGGGGAGTGATGCACTGGTGGTTCTGCTTTCGTTCCCTGATGATGATAATGATGATGGTGATGGTTGTGGCACACTTTCACCACGTTCACAGACCTCGGCTGACGATGTTGATTCGATTCTGTCTGTGATGACATTGTTTGTCACATTTTAAATGTGTTTCTTGAATCGCATTGAACATCATCCATGTTGTGTTCAAATCGATGTCCTGAAACGCAGCACTTTAACCTCATCGGCACTTTTCCCACTTTTGTGTACCATTCCAGGATTGGGAAGGTCGACTTGGCTCGAGTCTGCACCATTTGTTTTGATGTACCCGGTGTGGCTCTTCGTCTTTTAACGATCTTGTATCTATGTCTGTCTTGCTGCGAACCCAACTGCCCAAAGGGGATGAATAAAGTCAAAAGTTGAAGCTGTAATTTAAATATTTTAATTGATACAGACAGCCGGGTAAAGAACTTGAAGAGTTGCGGGGACGAAGACTTCTGCAGCGCCGACTGCGGCCTCGGCTTGCACCTTGACATTGATTTGTTTGTCTAGACGGCAACACAGTTCATAAGGAGGTATCTTCTTCACTCCTCCACCGCCACTGCCGCTGCCGACTCTTAGCGGATAAGGCTAATTACTCTCAGGGACGGCGTCTGTATAGACCGCAGCCTCGCCGCGGCGGCTGTTCGCCTTGTCGTCAGTTCTCCAGCTCAACAATGGACGTCTGCGACACCAGAGATAACTGTGCTGTAGCCTGAAAGCCAAGGCAGAGTGTCCTTGTCCGGTGTTCAGGATTTTTATTTACGTAATTGTTTTTTCTAAACAGTGGTTCTAACAGTGGTTCGGTGACTCAAACCATTTCCGTTTGGTTTGTTGGTTCGTTGGGTTGCTAAGTTGGTTGGATGGGGTAGTTAGTTGATTGGTTGGTTAGTTTGTTGTATGGGTAGTGAGTTGGTTGGACGGGTACTTGATTGGCTGGTTGGTTGGATGGGAAGGTAGTTGGTTGGATGGTATGTGATTGGCTGGTTGGTTGGTTGGATGGGTAATTGGTTGGTTGGATGGGTCTTTGATTGGCTGATTGGTTGGTTGGATGGGTAGTTAGTTGGTTGAATGGGAAGTTGACTGGTTGGATGCTTTGTGGGATGATTGGATGCTTGGTTAGATCTTTGGTTGAATTGTTTGTTTGGTTGTAGTCTTCCTGCCTGAAGTGTGTTGGTTAGTTCTGGCGGTTAGTTTGTTGGTAATTCTTTGTTAGTCGGTTGTTTGTGCTCTGGTAGTCTGTTGAACTCTTGTAATGCTGGCTGGGGGGCTGTTTTGTGTGGTGGATGGTCTTTTGATCTGCAGACTGTGCGACGATGAGCCGTTTGCACTGTGAGGGGGAGCGCCAACAATGCATTCTGGATAAACAGAGAGAGAGAGAGAGATCGAGAGAGAGAGATGTAGAGAGAGAGAGAGAGAGAGAGAGAGAGAGAGAGAGAGAGAGAGAGAGAGAGAGATTGAGCACATGCTCACACAAAACCACCTACACACAGAAGGGCATTTCAGCATTTCTATGCCAAGACGTGATGGTGCCAAGATGAAACATTTCTAACAGAACAAAACACCCAGAATGCCCTTTGTGCCCCCCTCTTCAAAAAGGAAGCAAGCACACTAAAATAACCATCCTTTCTTCCTCGAGTACTGAGTACTCCTCGAGTACTGAGTACCACAAACACAACAACACAATGTCTGTCTGTCCCACTGAGTGTGGGGGCAGCCCCATACCGGGAACGTCGTCCAGATCGTGAAACAGATAGGGACTCGAGTCTCGCCTTTCCCAGTTTCTAGACACAAAGATTGGTGTGAACTCAAGTTCAGCTTTGATTTCCATTTCATGGACACTTTTATTTTTATCCAAAGTCGCATACAGTGAATACATTTGTAGGATAAATGGTGGACGGTATTTTGTAAAGGGATCCAAATGTCTCGAGCAGGGACATTGGGGGTTACAGAACCATTGGCCGGAACTCAAACCCTGGCTGCGAGACTACGGGGTCAGGACCTCCTCGTGTGACAGAGTGTGAGGAAACACTTCCACAACTTTGTAGCCAAGAAAGCTGGATCAGGGTATCAATTATTTCCCCAGGCTTTATGTTATGATTAGGTGTTGTTACAGTTACATCATATCGTTGTCCTCAAAGCATTATTGCCTATGTCATATTTTGGCCAAATTCTGATATCTAACTCTCCTCTCGCCAATCAGAGTGCTTTTTACATTCCATAATAACTATCTGCCTAAGCCATCGATTTAGGCATTTTTGATGCTGAATACAAGATGAACCTTAAAAGTTGACCAAGGCAATTATGCTATGAGGCTTACGGTATGTAGATATACAACAACAATTATTTGTAACCATGTCGGTGAGACATTCTCAATCATACACTATAGCCAGCTCTAGAACGACTACTGCACTATAACCCAACCCCCAGGCCTCACTAATGCACTGCGTCAACGCCATGGCAAGGCACACATCCCCCCCCCCCCCCACTCCGCATGCACCACCGCAAACGAACTGAACCCTAATCTCAGCAGGAATCCTGCTCCTTGGAGCCGGTCCCGGGAAGACGAGAAGGCGTAGCGGCGCGGAGAGTCGAGGAATCAAGGTAGGGGTGTGATTTGAGACACGTACTTTTCAGAGGTGTCTTTCAAAGTGCGCCGACGGGTCTGAGGGGAAATCACGAGGTTGTCAGGCTCTGAGATGTATCCTGCTGAAAGCTGTCTGAGATGAATTAATTTGCCACGCTCCTCCGCCTCCTCCTCCTCTTCCTCCGTGGAAAACAAGCCACTGCGGAGTGCTTTTACCTTCCCCTCCCGCTGGTAAGTCGCGTTTTTTGGGGGGAGAGGGGGGAAGGAAGAAGGACCCAAGTTCAAGGACTACACCATCCAAGAAGGGAGGGGGAAGTAGAGTTCCCCGTTCCCCCCCCCCTCCTGGATGGTGTCTTAGAATCGGCCCGAGAGGGTAGACTTAAGTTCCTTCCTAACTTGTCCAATGCTTGGCGTGTCCTTGTCCTTGGCTTATCGTTGTCCTTGAGTAATCTTACACTCTTTTTTCTCTCCAACTCTCTCTCTCTCTCTCCCTCTCTCTTTCTCTTTACCAAATCCCTCCCTCTCTCTCTGTTTACCTTTTACCTCTCTCTCTCTCCCCCCCCCCCCAAACCCTCACTTTCTCTTTCCCTCTCTCTCTCCCCCCAAATCTCTCTCTCTGCACACCTGATACGTAATACTTTGCTTGAAGGACTGCTGTGAAGTGTACCCGTTACACTGCCCTCCAATACGAAGCCCCTGCAAGCGCTACGTGATTCTTCCAATATTGATCTCAGATCGATTCTTCGCCCGACCCAAACCTCTCTCTTGTCTAATCGACATCTTGATCATGCAAAACCATCCTACGTACGGCTAGATGATTATCGAATTTGTTCAAGGTTCAGCTCAACTTCAATTAAGCAAATACCCAGACCAAAATTCATTGGGAAACTGTGCACCATGAACAAATCATCTGTAACTATTGTATTTTGGTATGTCCTGGCACTAAATTGTTAGTGCTTGGCACTTGTTTCTATGAACATCCTTACAACCATATTGTTCTCTTCTTCTAACAAATGTACTTATTGTAATATAATGTTTTAATGTTTATGAATTGGTTTGGATGAAAGGCATCTACTAAGTGCCGTAAATGTAAATAGCCGAACAAAAACGTTTCAAATGTTATATGAACTCACACTTCTGCTGCAATCTCAAGCATTGTAACCTTTACCTCAACGGCTTTGCCTGGTCAAAACCCAGAGTGAACATGATCCTTCGAAAACATCAGGGCCCTTGGTGTGTCAACGCAAAGCATCATGGGAAACTTCGATCAGTAAGGTCAGCACATTATAACTTCCTAATCAGCTCTTCATGGCCACTGCTTAAAATCGGACATTACAATACCCCACTTAAAGTTTATGAGCACTTTGCCTCACGGCCCTCCAGGCCATGTCAGACGTAACCTTTAGTGGCGCTGTCCTCATATGTCCCCTTACAATAATAATTCCTTAATTGAACCCACCCCCCCCCCTCCCCCCCCCCTCCACGATCGCGGAACCGTCCCTGCGTTCCCGCATGATGGATGAGATGATTAAAAGACGAACAGGCCCTCCCCTCCCTTGTCAGCAGTCTGACCCATTCTTCATTGGCTCAGACGAGATATTCGGTTTTGAAAAAGTCCGATCCATACGGGCACCATTTTTGGATCAGGGAGAAGGGGTAAGGACACAAAACGCATGCGGACGCACACACACAGAATATCTGTTGTTCTCTTCCACACACAAACACACTTACACACACAAAATATCTGTCGCCCTCTTACATACACACTCACATGCACGCAGTATTCGTCCCCCTCTTACAAACACACACACACACAAAATATAAGTCACACTCTTAAACACACAAACACACACACACAAACACACACACACACACAGCACACACTACACACACACACACAAACACACACACACACACACACACACACACACACACACACACACACACATATCGCTCTCCACAGCTGTCAGTTACTCCCTTGCACAAATCCAGACAATCTCTTTCACACAAACACACCCACACCCACACCCACGCACACACCCACGCACACACACACACACACACACACACACACACACACACACACACACACACACACACACACACACGGATTGTGTTGTACCTGACATTCAGCGTGGCAGGCCTAGCCTTTCTCCGAGGTCGTTGACGTTTGTTTCACCGGTGGAGAAAGACAAAGTACATATTCTGATTATTACCGACAGCTCCTACTAAACAGGTAGTGTGGCGACAAGGGAGTTTGACTCAAATGGTACTGGGTCAGTCATCCATGGACGCAGCTTCCCAGTCAGCCCAACACCGTATACCTGCACCTTAATGCACCTGAAATCAGACGCAGGTCATTCTAACACAGTAGGCGATTGCTTTATTTCATGCCTGTTGAATTCCAAAAAAATACTGACATTTAACATTCAGGGTAGTATTGTTTTTATCCAAGCGACAAAATGCAATCAGGAACTTTCAGTCGCTGATTGATTTTGTTGTTTGCTTTGCTTTATGATTACAGTTTTTTTTCATTGCTTGAAACACTATAGACACATGGCTTAGACCAAAGTAACACAACCTCAAAGTTTTTGTTTCTATACTCTTAAACACATGTAACAATGCCTTAAACAAAAGCACTGCTTTGCACTTTAGTTGCTATTTCTGCAACCACACTTGTACCTTCTGCAACCACACTTGCTCCTGCCACACTACACCACTATTTCAAACATAAGACACTTTTAGTTAAAAAATGAAATCTCAGTATATCATTGGAACACACATCTATTCAAAATACTAAAATACATATTGGGTGTAATTCAAAATACTTAAAAATACACACCTCAAAAACACTTACTGACAAAATGACCACTTTTCAGCCAGCTACAAAAAAGGGCCAAAGGGCAATTGTGCACGTCCCGGTGGCAGCGTCGGGGAAATATATCATTGTTGTGCCGCCATAAGCCTTTCGAGGGTAACTGCACCATCATGCAGAAATAGGTCCCTACACTGCCACCATATATCATTCACAACTTCTAGATTG
This sequence comes from Melanogrammus aeglefinus, assembly GCA_900291075.1. Lineage (NCBI taxonomy): Eukaryota > Metazoa > Chordata > Actinopteri > Gadiformes > Gadidae > Melanogrammus > Melanogrammus aeglefinus. Next base: position 78,646 of record OLKM01002096.1, on the reverse strand, counting down.
TACTTCATGATGCAGCCTGAACAGGACAGATCAGAGCAGGCCCAGGTTTGTTGTTGTCTGGGATAATGTTCATTTCCATCGGGCTGTTTTGGTCCGGAATAAGTTCGCCAAACATAACAAATTTGAAGTCGCATACTCGCCATTTCTACACCCTATAGAAGGTTTTTTTTCGGCTTGAGGATGTAGTGTATGTGAACGCCAACCACATGCCCGCATGCCTCTTCTGCAGGCAATTGAACAGGCCTGCGGAGACATTGAGGTAAGGTCAATCCATGGATGGACTCGAGGACCCATAAGCCCACCAACGCACAACTGCCGTGTTTTTCTGTGTTTACTGTATGTACAGTACAGTTGTGTATTTTTTTTTGTAAATGTTTGTTATGTTTTAGCTTAAACTGAATGTATTGAACTTTAAAGTACTGTATTGCAATGCACAGTCTTCAGTAATAGATTCTTTGGTTGTTGCGAAAACGTGCCTTCTGTGGAACTGAATAAAAACAGTGAACATGAAAGACAGCAGTGTTTTATATAAAGTAGAGCAGTGTGTTGCTGCTGATCTGAAAGTGTATTCATATGATGCAAGTGTGCGTCATTTTGTCATCAGAGTGCCATTTTTACAAAGAATTGTTAGGTTTCGATAGCCGGGTTTCAATTTGACATAGAGGTGATGGGTTTATTTCCCAGTGTTGTGTCTTATTTGCTTGTGTGTTGAGTTTTAACACAATGAGCCAAATTTTGCTAAATGTGTTCAAGCAATTGAAAAAAACTGTCCGTGACAAAGGTTGTTTCAATTGACAAATGTACTTATTGTAAGTCACTTAGTAGCTGATTGCATTATATTTGATACATTTGTTTTATATATAAAAACGATTTAGAATAATAAAAAGATAATGCTAATGAAAGATTGAAACTATTTTTGTGTTTTGGTTCAATGCCGTAACTCTAGTTTGAGGGACAGAGTGGAAGGATGGAGGCTGGATAGGATGGCATATGCCTGTTCACATAACAATAACGACCTTCAGGTTATTAGGCAGGGAATGAGTCCCCACTTATACGCTTTCAAATAGCTCTTTGAATATTTAATCCGGTTCCTGAAATTACACGGAATCAGAGACCTGGTTCACAAACAAAGCACTCCGGCAGACATCAACCAGCTGTCGTGAAGTTCATGTATTATTCCACACGGTATAAATACAGAAGCTAAGTTGAGTAATACCTTGCATCCTTGAGCAACACATCGTGTTGCTCTTGTAGCTCGTGTAGCTCGTGTAGCAACACATCGTGTTGCTCAAGGATGCAAGGCAGAACTTTGGGTTTTTAACCGACACACACACAGGTATTCGCAAATGACGTGATCACACCGAGAGCATTTCTGTGATTGCTCCTCTATGCAGCAACACCATCACAGGAAGTTAATGTGTAATTTTTGTAATTGACAATAACGGTTTACTGGGTAATAATAGTTTAAACCAGGCTCACAAAAAGGCTTTAACACAGGCTGTTAGAGTGTAAAGAGGAACGCTTTACACAGAGAATGTAGATTATTGCCTTAAATACTGTTTTTATTGGCTTGGAACTTTAACTGGATCAGTTTAGGTTGAACTCCACACTGTATAAAACACTTTAAACATGGCACAATGCCGAGTGATTCCGTATGCACACAATGTAGAGTTGAGGGAATTCAGCTTTAATTAACTATAGTTTTAATAAAGAAATTGTATTAATCTCATACAATATGAAAATGAAGCGAACAGAAAAGCAGGTCCAAAGTATTACTTTTTAAGCTTGAGCCAAGCTCAACAAAAACCGCATAATATACTAAATTAAATGTAATTGAATATATTTAATTCAATTATTGTGTCTCTAATGGAGTATGCAAACAATGCATTGAGAAGGGAGTAGGCTAAAACACACTGGAATGTAAATAAACACAAAAAAACGAAACAAACACATTAAATAAACATAACAACAATCTGTAACACTTTATAATAAGGTGCCATAATGAATAGCAAACTAGTCATTCCCTAACCCCTTGTTAATATTTGTTAATTGTTACTAAAATATCTATTTGGCACAAGTTAATAGTTTGGGGCGACAGCGACACACAACCAGAGGTCAGTGGAAAAAAACTATTAACTTGTGCCAAATAGATATTTTAGTAACAATTAAAAAATTAACAAATGGTTAGGTATTGACTAATTTGCTATTTATTATGGCACCTTATTATAAAGTGTTACCAAACAATCTTCAAATACGGTTTGAATTCAACGAATCATCAAACAAAAAAAATGATCAGGAAAATTTGAATGCACGATTCCCGTACGTTTGCGGCATGTGCGTTTGTTTGTGTGTGTATGTCTATGTAGGTTTGTGTGTACTTGTGTGCATGTGTGTGTGGGTATATATGTGCGTATATACAGTATGTGTATGTATATGAGTGTGTATACAGTACGTTTGGGTATGTATGTCTGTTTATGTGTACGTGTATGTATGCATGTGCGTGTGCGCGTTCTTGTGCGGATACTTTTGTGTGCGCTGACGCGCGCGCCTCCGCCAGCATCTGTGAGCACAGTTTAGACAGAATGTGATTAGCCCCTCTACAGCGGCGTCACAATACCCCCGTGATTCTCCCTAATAAGGTTTCTTAATAACGCCGTCCAACCCGTCCTCGCTTTAAGCTCTACGCTCGCATCACTCTCCGGCGCGCCTCTGACAGCTGCCGTCTCTCCCGCC
>OLKM01002096.1:70913-73413 GCA_900291075.1 Melanogrammus aeglefinus | reverse complement strand
GAACGCGAAAGACTTTCATAAATCGACTTATTCCGATACATGCCCTCGAGCTTCGCTTGAACGGACCCATCTCCCCACAGATTAATGAGGCATTTCGTTTCTTCCTCTGTCCAAGGACTGAGGCGGGTGGTTTGGCGCATTGGGTCAGGTCTGGCATCGCGTAGAGTGACGTCACGGACAGTCAAATCCGATCTGAGTGTTTGGAGCTGTTCAGACTGAGACGCATCTGTCCAAATGCGATCTGAAACCACCTCCCGGAGGTGAGGTTTCGATCCGTTTCGCAAAAATCGGATTTCATGTGACTTGGGACTGTTCAGACTTCATAAGAGTCATCCGGTTCCAATCTGGATGGGCTAAAAATCGGATTTTGGCTGGCGGTCTGAACGCGGCCTTAAAGCCGACCACATCCAGCGATTAGGCTTCACGTTGTAGCTGACCCAATTAGCATCGGGCTGTTACTCTTCCTTCCTTTCTGTTACGCAGTCATAGTCGCCCAACCTCCACCCAGCACGGTCACCATACAATCACACACTAACTCAGTCGCGACTTTAGGAAATAGTGTTTTTTTTAAACTTGTTACTTCCCTTCATTTCGTCGCAGAAAGTCTGCGGTTTCTTTGTACTGCTTCCGTTTCGTACTCCAGTAAGGAAGTTAATGTGTCTTTACAAGCGCGTTGCTGCCTGCTGCCTCGTCTTCCTCTCCGAATTTGGGTCCACACCTTAGCCAGACGGACAGCGGATTTGAAAACAGACGGCAGTAGCTCAGGAGGTTCAGGAGTGGGTTGGCTGGCAACCGCAAGGTTGCTAGTTCGATCCCCTGATCCTCGTAGCTGTGTCGAGGTGTCCCTGAGCAAGGCGCCTTACCCTGACTGCTCCTACCATATGCATTAACTTCTGAAACCAAATTTTGAAATCGTTATATTGCAACCCTAAGCAACACGGCATCGTTCTTATTTGCTATGGGCCCCCAAATAAACATTATCCCCCCCATCCAACCACCGATCCAATACCACCGTGAGTGTTAAAGTGTATGTGAACGCTCTTGAGTTGCACCATACTGAGAGCCACTCCCATCGTAACACAATTACCATTAAGCCCAGTAACCCAGTCCTTCTCCGCCACTCCTGATTGCTGTTTCATACTGGATCTCGTCGAACAATGAGTGTTTTCAGCCATCAGACCCCTTCCTCCCCCGTCTCCCCCGTCTCCCCCCCGCCCCCTCCCCCACCTCAGCACATCATTTTCATTTTCCAATCAGCGTCGCTGAATAGCGCCATGATCACCTGGTTGGAAATAACTGTAATAAGTGCCGGTTTCTACGCCATTATATTATTGTCTAGTAGCGTATTAGACGTGTTTTTGATGATATGCAAATGAGTTGTGCGTTCGCTCGTTTTGTCAGTGTGCCGTTACTTTCTCCATCGCCCGCACTCGCATGTTTAACGCAGACACACACACGTGCACCGGCTCACGAGACACACGCATCCATGTCACACACAAAACACCAACCCAGAGGGTTTTTAGCACTTTATTCTAGCACAAATAAATTGCTTAACTGGGTTAAAAAAAAGTTTATGTTTACTGAATTCGGGCTTCTAACTGCTGTAAAGTAGGCTGCTGAAAAAGAAACGTCTCGAAACAAACCTGACAGTATATTTGTTGACGTTTCAACCTAGTTTTTATCGTGAATAACATTTTAAAATCGAGGTGGACAACCGCTAACGTTATGCAACGTGTTCTGCTTTGGTCGCGTTGTCGGGGGACGTTTAGGTGACACATATCCTTTTGACGATGCCATGTCTGTTCTTTACGTTTACGTTTACCTTCAGGGCGTTTAAGCCAGGGAGTAAAACATACAATATGTGTGTACATTAATTGCCAGGAAGCATTGAGTATAACAATTGAGCAAGAGGGGTGTGTGTGTGTGTGTGTGTGTGTGTGTGTGTGTGTGTGTGTGTGTGTGTGTGTGTGTGTGTGTGTGTGTGTGGTGTGTGTGTGGTGTGAGAGAGTCTGTGGGTGTAAGTATGTGGGGAGGCTATGCAGTATCTAGATAAACTAGACTCTGGTCTCTTGACTTCTTCTTCCTCAGTCCCGAGGGAGCAGGAACAGAACCCGGTCACACAGGTCGGGGTCTTCGACGGTATAATTAGCATCTCCGCATTAAACGAGGGTCCCGGCCTTATTTCCAGTTCCTTCTGTCTCCTCTGCCATCACGTGTGCGTTTGTGACGGCTTTGTGAGATATGAGGTATAAGTTTTATGATCTAAGTTATTAGTTTTAAGTTATAGGCTCTAAGGCCGCTTGCACCCATGGGTGATGGGGGGCTGGAAAGCAGCTTAAGCTGACTCACTCCCCTGCACACACACACACACAGACACACACACACACACACACACACACATACACTCGCTACTCACTCCCCTGCAGACACACACATACAGAATATCTGTCGCGCTCCTGCACACACACACACAGATTATCTGTCTCTCTCACACACACAC
>OLKM01002096.1:40913-68413 GCA_900291075.1 Melanogrammus aeglefinus | reverse complement strand
AAAAGTAGAGAAGAGCAGGGATGAGTTTTGCATTGTCAAATTAGAGTAGAGTAGAGAAGAGTATTTTTTAAATCAGAGTAGAGTAGAGCGTTGTAAACTAGAATATTGACGTGGTGTCATCGCCTTGTCGGAAAGAAAAGGAAACCCGATTGAAATTCACCTTTGGTATAAGATTGCGGCGAGAGGCCCGGTGCTGTTGAAAGCACAAAAAAACGACAACATCGATGTGAGACAGTAGGGGTTGCCGGCGACGATGGGTTGTGTGCTCTGGGATGAGGAGGTTCAGATGTGAGGATGCTCTTTAGAGGTCTTAAGTCGCTCAGCTCACAGCACACCCACCCTGGTCAAAAGTGTGGGGCTTATTTTAGACAAAGGAAATGACACTGAACAAAAACAGAGCATCGTTAGCTAGCTAACATCAGTAGCTTTAGCACTTTTTTTTTTGTTTTTTTGAGTTAACCGTAACCCTAATCAACATTAATACCATAGCTAACATTGAATTGTTAACCATTAACAAATGATTACAAGACTTATAGCTGAATTGAAGATTCATGAATGGAGCATTATTGCAAAGCATTCTTACCTACCAACCTGCAATAACCACACACATATCTGCCTACACCAAAACCTCTAACTATTTAGCTGTCTACCTATCAACCTTCACTAGCTACCTATCTCCGAGCTTACCTACCAACCAACTATTTCCTTGCGCACTATGAACCTGCCTTTCAATAATACCTCCATTCCCTTTCACCAGTTGTGAGCTTTACCTTACAATAGCTTTTCATCCTTTTCTATTTATTGTTATAATGCTATTACTTCGGACGGACTCCCTCCCTCAGGCTATATTAGCGATGTTCAATCCCCCAGTTGGTGGGTCATCCTCTTGTCTGCCGCACCACCTCTCCACAAACACAACATCATATTACCATCCCTCAGGATCCGATGTGGAGAAAAAAAAAGAAAAAAACGTTATGAAAAGGGGGTTGATGATTCCATCAGTGGTAGCGCAGCAAAACAAGTGAGTCACGGACCAAACTCCAGAGACCGAGGCGTGGAGAGATTCTTGATGTTGTTTTTTTGCGTAATTGAATGCAGAAGGGATTCCCAGACCATCGTTTGTGATGAACGACGGTTGATTCTGAAGGTGGGGTTGCTAGGGATAGTGCAGAACTGTCATGTTTTTGGGTGGTGGTTTCGGTTGTGGTTGTTGGGGGCTGAAGGCAAACTCTCAGCCCCGAACCGTATGTGTGTTCAATTAATATGAATGTGCTTCATTTGTTTAAACATCAAGTCATCATCAATCATGGTTTTGTTTTTCGTTGCAGGAGGGGAAAGCCTTTGCCTGCTTTTTACCTTCCTCTGGGAGCAATTACACGCTTGGAAGTTGTTTGAACTGGAATTCAAAACAGGGAATACAGATTCAACAACTTCAAATGGTTGTCTTCCATAATCACAGTTTTTTTGGTGATCACAGCCATATTTCACTGTTTACTACTCTAATCGTTTAGCAGATTCTCACATCAAACGTGACGGATAGTGATGACAGGTAATCAGGGAGCAGTTGGGGGGGGTTAAGGCCACCTTGCTCAGCGACACAGATGGGTCAGGCTACGGACATCAGGCCATCGAACCTTGCGCCGTTTGGGCCTGGGACTTGAACTATACATCGACTTCAAGTAAGCCAGCCTGACATCCTAGATGACAGGAATCCATCAGAGTTATTCCACGGAACACCTTTTTCGTCCGGGAATGCAATTATAGGGAGAGGCACCGGAGGTGATACTAAATTTGTTTTTTGTTTTTTTACTTCTTCTGGGCTTATCAATTTATCTTACGTGTTTGGCAGGAAACAGGCCCAGGAAGCTGGCTGAGCCCAGGGGAAAGAGAGAGAGAGAGAGAGAGAGAGAGAGAGAGAGAGAGAGAGAGAGAGAGAGAGAGAGAGAGAGAGAGAGAGAGAGAGAGAGAGAGAGAGAGAGAGAGAGAGAGAGAGAGAGAGAGGGTGAGAAGGAGATACACAGTGTGAGACAAAGAGAGAGAGAGAGACAAAGGGAGATACACAGAGAGAGTGAGTGAGGGAGAGGTAGCCAAAACTAAGCAGTTTCTCGTTACAAGACCCCACCAGATGTTGGACGTTGCTCACCCGTCAAGCATGAAATTCTGTCTGCGGGGAGACGATTTATAATTTTAGTCTCACAGCCGGGGGAATAGAAGTCAATGAGAGAGGACGTCAAAGAGAGAGAGAGACAGATAGACAGAGAGCGAGATGTAAAACAGGAAGGAAAAAAAACGGGACAAAATCGTAATGACTTTTCTTTTCCTGACGCAAAATTGACTCTTTAGTCATATAGCAGCTTCCTGTGTCAAGAGTGTCATCTTCATTCAGGAGCAGGTCGGAGACTTAGGGGCTGCTTGACCCGAGGATGCCTGTAGTCTAAGACGCATGATATGGGGGATTGAACCCAAGACCTTTTGGCTGGGAGCGGAACCCCCACACCAAGCTGAAAGTTCCGGATTGTTCACACGAAAAAGATTGCGGGGAGCGAGGGAAAAAAAGGGAATGCACCCAGAACCTTGAATGGTGGCATGGAACCCTTCTTACCTCCTTAACACTTTACCCCATCCCCTTACCCAACTCAAAGTTTGGGATTATTTTTTCACAGTTTGTACCGACGAAAAAAACTCACCAGGGAGCGAGGGGAGAAAGGCGAGAGAGAGAGGGACGAAACGAAAAGTGATGAATCTCTCCGAGTTCAGTTGTTGCTGAGGCTAGAACCCAACGGGCCTTTTCGCTGCGTTGGCTCGAGTCCGCAAAAGTCGCCAGTTCCTTGTGCGTCTGGCGTGTGATGCAACAGCCCTGCAATCACTGCAGCGGTGATATCGGACATTAATCAATATCAGTTCTGACAAACCTCCTCGCGCACCCCCTAAAAATAGACTGAGCGGGGGGGTCAGCCAACAAACGAATTACACTTTGAATTCATCGTGTGGAAGCCTGTGTTGCCCCCACTCCCCCCCGCATCAAAATCAATTAGATGCATTTGGGTTTTTGAATCAACGATCATTATGATAGATGATGATTCATTATGGGATTGCATTTTTACCGTGCCGATTCCACGCCTCGCACGCAGACCGGTGTGTGCTTGTGGGTAGACACATCCATCTCATCAGTCGTCCGGTTAAGTGAATCGAAGGGGACTGAAGTGTTTCTGCCAATCATTCCCTGTGGCTCAGTCACATTTCAGATTAACAGGAGCAAAAGATGTGAGAGGCACCCGTCCAACCGGAGTAAAGCAGACTGTGGATGTGTTCTTGTGTTTTCGGAAAGCGACACAGCGCCAACGACTCAAACAGTATGTATTTAACCTCACCAGTTTATCACCACAGTTTGTGAAGTAACACGTTAGAACTACTCAAGCTATTGGGGCCTGGGTCGTTATTTTGTGTCCTGTATTGTATGCGAGTATTTTACAATTTGGTCCGATTAAGTTTTGAGTTTGAGTTGAATAATAAAATCAATCCAATTAAAAACACAATTATTTCCCTGAGAGAGCCGACACAATGAGAAGGAAAAATAAACGCAAGAGAGAATATTTTACTTTATCATCTCTTCATACCGGTAGGCTTTATATACCTCGCTCGGAGTACAACTTCACCAAAACAACTTTGGTTCTCCTCTAATTTAGTATTCAACCCTCCTCTGTTAACCTTCCCCCCCCCCCCTCCCCCTCGGTGATGTCATTTGGAGACAAACCCCGACCTTGGGGAGCAGAATACCACCCCCACCTCCTGCTTGGTTGGAGAAGGAGGAGGAGTAGGAGGAGGAGGGGTTGGGGTTTGGGCGGCTGGGGAGCTGCACCTCCCGTTGATCCATAATCCTCCAACTCCTGACTTTTCTTTCAACTTCTGCTCTCTCTCCCTCTCTCTCTCTCTCACTCTCTACTTTAAACTCAACTGCTCTGTCTCTCTCTCTCTCTCTCTCTCTCTCTCTCTCTCTCTCTCTCTCTCTCTCTCTCTCTCTCTCTCTCTCTCTCTCTCTCTCTCTCTCTCTCTCTCTCTCTCTCTCTCTCTCTCTCTCTCTCTCTCTCTCTCTCTCTCTCTCTCTCTCTCTCTCTCTCTCTCCAACTCCCTGAGATGAGGTCTATTTATACGCCTGGCCTAATTAGACAGACACACATGCAGAGGCCTCCCAGATCATACTGACGGATGGAGACAGACAGACAGACAATAATAATCATAATGTATTTTATTTATACGGGACTTCTCTAGAAGCGTGAATCCTCATTTCCGGGGCAAATAAAATATGAGTTTAAGAAATTAATATCTATGAAAATCGATGTATAGACAGACAGACTCACTATGGGATTGGTTTCAATGAGTGTACCTGTGGGCAGAGACAGAGACAGAAAGAGACAGAGAGAGAGCGAGAGCGAGAGCGAGAGCGAGAGCGAGAGAGAGAGAGAGAGAGAGAGACAGAGAGAGAGAGAGGGCGAGAGAGGGAGAGAGGGCGAGAGAGGGAGAGAGAGTTAGATAGAGACGGAGAGAGAGATAGAGAAAGAGAGAGAGACAGAGAGAGAGAGAGACAGAGAGACAGAGAGAGAGAGAGACAGAGATAGAGAGAGAGACAGAGACAGAGAGAGACAGAGAGAGAGAGAGAGGGAGAGAGAGAGAGAGAGGGAGAGAGAGAGAGGGAGGGAGAGAGAAGAGAGAGAGAGAGAGAGAGAGAGAGAGAGACAGAGAGAGAGAGAGAGAGAGAGAGAGAGAGAGAGAGAGAGAGAGAGAGAGAGAGAGAGAGAGAGAGAGAGAGAGAGAGACAGCCAGAGTAGATGAGTATGAGAGAGAGACCCGTGCCCCCTATTTGTCATTAGTGACATACATCTGTACGATTCAATTTGCTGTGGATAAAAGCGGGCATTAAATGAACAGCAACGTGATTATAATTGATGTGTACAGATGACAAGATCCCGGCGACATCGAGAAGAAGAAAGTGTTTGCGTTTGTCAGAAAAAAAAGAAAGATGCACAACGGGGTCTGCCATTTTGTCAGTCGCTTTCATCGAAGAAGTCTTGCGATAAACTGACAGCGCGTACATTTCTCGGCACGTGTCTGAACCGTACCCCAGTGGGAACCGAACCTTCACCTCCCTCCTTCAACCTCGGCGTTGTAAACGCAACGAGCGAGGGGTTTTTGATCCATTCGCAACGGGTTCAAACTGGATCTGAGGTGGTACAGGAATGGAACACGAGGGAGTTTGCGTCACTTGTGTTTTTTTTTGAGGATGGAAAACGAGGGTACACATTTTGGTAAATGGACTACATTTATACAGCGCTTTTCGAACCAGCGGCCACTGAAAGCGCTTTACCATGTATCCTAGCATTCACCCATTCATCAACACATTCACGCACCGACGGCGGCGACAGCCAGCATGTTAGGAGCAGTTAGGTGAGGTGCCTTGCTCAGGGACACCTCGACACAATCAAACTACAAACCTTCCGTTAACCAGTGATCCCGCTCTACCTTCTGAGTGTCTTGCGGGTTTCGGCTTCAACAACCAATGTTTTACTTGAGGGGGTTGGTGTGGGGGGGGGGGGGGGTATATAAATCGTAAAAAGGCGGTTACCCCTCTAGCTCTGCTGTATTTTGCTGTGTCACTACCTATCAGGACAAGTGTCACTTAAATGGCGGTGTATACACTTGGTTTATTCTCTGCTCGGTCACTGTAATTGACCTTGGACAAACAAACAATACAGAAGAGGAACAAGGAAAAAAGGGATTTTTGGAAAGACTAAAAAGGAAAAGTCTGTTGTATTGGGTATAAAAGGCATGCTTTTGAACCCAATAAACTTTTAGTGTAATTGTATTTTGTCAGTGGTCATTTGTTTTGGTCAGTGTGTGTGTGTGTGTGTGTGTGTGTGTGTGTGTGTGTGTGTGTGTGTGTGTGTGTGTGTGTGTGTGTGTGTGTGTGTGTGTGTGTGTGTGTGTGTGTGTGTGTGTGTGTGTTCTTCAAAAGATTCTCTGGAATCTTTTGAATGTAATAGTGTCCTCAGAAGACCTTTATTTGGGATTGTTGGCTTCAAGATGCATTGTACATTATTTCAGTATGTTGAATGGATTTGGCTTCAGGTTGACTACAGAACAACCATGAGCTGCAACTAAGGCAGAGCAGCCACGCTCATGAAATTGTATTTGTCGCGTTGCTTCACAGATTTTATGTGGAGGACAGCATGCGAGTCTTTACGTTCCTTAAACGTTGTGACATTCTGCTATGCGTGACATTTTACAAAGAGGATATATAAACACGGCTCAAATATCGAGTTATGCACAGCGGGGTAAAAATGACACAGGCACAACGTCATCTTCGGTTTACCGCGACCACCCCTCAAGACTCCAAGAACGCACGCACGCACGCACGCACGCACGCACAGCACACACACACACACACACACACACACACACACACACACACACACACACACACACACACACACACACACACACACACACACACACACACACACACACACACCACACACACACACACACACACACACACACACACACACACACACACACACACACACACACACACACACACACACACACACACAAAGGCGAGCGATTAGGTATAAATATACATGACTTGAAGTTTTTAAATATAAAGTTCGGTCATAAGACAAGAGCACGCTCGTCTATGAACCCAACCTGCGTTGAGTTATGCAGTTATGCAGGTGAGATCTCGTACGTCTCTTATTTAAAGGGTACGGTGAATGCTCTGTAGCTGATGCAAAGTCACCCCCTTTTTTTCTGACGTTTTTACCCCGGGAGAGAGACAGCAGGGGCACCGGGGACATCTGTGGAGAGGGGTGGATGATTCGTGCTCACCTGCTGGGCATACGGTTCGCAAAAAAAGAAGGTAAAAAGAAAGATTGGTAGATAGAAAAAAAAAAAGACCTGAAAATAGGTGGAAGAAAGGGAATTTTTTAAGCGAGGTCACCGAAAACCCCCACCGGCCCCCCGAAGGCGAGGATTAAACTCATGTTTATGTAAAGCGCTACAGATGTCGAAAGAGTCTTAGCTTGACCCCCCCTGCTCAAAGACAGAAGAGGTGACGGTGGAACTTTATGTGCACAAAATGACAAAAAGGTGGAGAGGATTCTATGAAAGTCATTAACCATGAGACACTCTATGTGAAGCCAGTGATGATGATGATGATGATGATGATGATGATGATGATGATGATGATGATGATGATGATGATGATGATGATGATGGTGTTTTTGTTATCGGCAAGAGCTCTCAAAGTTACTGCGGCAAACCTTTAAATCTCCCTTTCAGAATGCTGACATTGTTTTCTTTAAAGGACTATTTTTACTGCGCTAACTTTTTTCCCTCTGAATCCTTTTGGGACCTGCTAAAATAACTCCCCTAATGTCTGTGTTTTGTGTGTGGCACTTTCATTAAGGCTAAGCAAAGTCTGGCTTCGGTTAAAAGACGTACGCACCATTTCCCAGGAAACAAATATAGGAGACAGGATGGTCTAATCATGGTTAAAGCGATTGACATCCACCAAAAGAATTTTGGCTGCAACCTCCGGTTTTTCATAGTATGCTGGCCCAACCCAACCTTCCCTCCTTGCCTGATCATTAATGGCATGCTTCTAAAAGGAAACTATTCACCTAAGTTAGCCTGTACGGATACAAGCATCTGCTAAATGAGCTAAGCCAGTTTTAACAGGACTATAGCCATTGTCAGTGCATGACACTAGTCATGACACTAGTCATGACACTAGTCATGACACTGGTCATGACACTCGTCATGCAACCCCTGTAAGATGGCAGGTTGCGCGGTCCAATCAAATGCAGGCACACTAATAGGCGGTCAATTTACGACCTTCCATCGCAAACACTCACCCGGCGAAGTGAAGTGGCCCCACCACCACCCACCACCCACCACCACCACCACCACCAACCCAGCCACTACCTGCTCTGGGTCTGCTCTGTGCTGTATGTCACCTGTCCAATGGGTGGAGATATCTGATAACCACGTGAAGGGGATTGGATAGCGCTCCCTGTTGTTAGAGGTTGGCATGCTGTTGGTTTTCCGTATCTGACACCTGTAAGTCATGCTTTAAACCCCACAGCATGGAAAACCAGAAAAGAGAGGAACAATACTGCCAGGCTAAACGGTCCTACCATTGTACACAATGACAGGTTAAAACTAGAACACGGGTGATTCCTGACAGAAATGACTAAATGGCGCCGTGAACGTAGGTGAGGTAAGTAAGTGTTGCTGTCAAGTGTGTGTGTCTGTGTGTGTGATACTGTTGTGTGTGTGTATTTAACTGACAAGTGTGTGTGTGTATGTGTATGTGTGTGTGTGTGTGTGTGTTTGTGTGTATGTATGTGTGTGTGTGTGTGTGTGTGTGTGTGTGTGTGTGTGTGTGTGTGTGTGTGTGTGTGTGTGTGTGTGTGTGTGTGTGTGTGTGTGTGTGTGTGTGTGTGTGTGTGCCATCGCTTGTAGGAAAAACAAGGCCCGAAACACCACGGCTGTGACTTCGACACCCCTAGCCCGCCCCTTGGCGCAACCGAACGAGCTGCGATGACGACTTTACTAACGACCCACGTGGTGAAATCGAGAATGACGACATCTACGGAAATAATTACTTTTTTCACCGGAACGTTTCGCTGCGGAACGAGTTCAACGCTTAAGACTTAAGAAGAACGGAGACCTTGTCCCGACCTGAGAAGAACGTTTAGTGTTTGGTGTTTAACAGCAGGTGGGGGGCGATGTCTCTTTATCTTTCTCCTCTCTCTTCTCTCCCTGCTTCAACACGTGTGAACCCGTGTGAAGGCGGTGTTAAGGAGACAGATCCTTCACACCGCTCCACCGCGTCTCTGACATCCCTTTCGCTTTGTTTTTCGGCTCGCGTCACCCCCTGCTGAGCTCGCCGCGCAAACAACGGAAGGAGGAGAGAGGGGGGAAAGAGAGCTAGGAGGATATGTTCCCGTCCGCAGAAGAAGAGACAGGATGTAGGGATACCGCTGGGTGGCCTCGGCGAGACTTGATGAGCTCATCTCGTGGTGGTGCTCTGCGCACGCACACACTGTGTGTGCGTCTGTTCTTTTTGCATTACAACATACTTCCGATAGAAGCTTAATGAGATAATTGTCAAACCTTTTTTATTGTAATACATTGGACAGTGTTTTGCTGTAGACACACACAAGCACGCCGACGTCTGACTGAGGTAACTTGCCCTTATGAGTGATTTCTGAGTTTGATTTATTGTGACAATAAGTTCAAAAGTGCGGGATAAAAAAATCTGATTGCAATGGGATATAATTGTCAATAAAGTTTCAAGAAAGGCTTGAAATCAATACATCTCAATGTTTCCAGATCACCTTTTCGTGTCAGGGTTCGAAACCGGGATGGCTACGAACCCAAACCAGCTTTATCATTTTGCTGATCTTATAATCTGTGGTGTAAATACAGGGTTTCAGTCTGTTAGTGAGTCTCTCGTTTCAAAAGGTACAGGCGGCTGTATTTACAAAGGGCAAGAAAAACGCTGGTCTCCTGACTGGGTCAGGGCTTACTTCAGCAGAGGGTAATTGGTTTGTGTGTTTGCTTCCCGGGGAAATGATGAATGCGCTATTTTACGTTGTGGTAAAGCGCCCAGGGGGGTCAGAGTCCAGGACCATCGACCAGAAATAAACGACTCAAAAGAAACGCGAGGAACCACATGCTTCTATTGAGTTGGAGGAGGTGTTTACATTGAACCGTAGGCTACACCTGCTCTGCCCCTAACCGAGTTTAGGGCAAATATTTTAGACCACATCACAACCAACGCACAGGTTCAATGGGCGCTGACTCGGCTACCGTGGGACTATGAAACATGTGAATCAAGTTTTCAATTTTATTCATATAGCCCAGTCTCAATGGGTTAACTCTCAAAGGGCTAGGTTAAATAAAACACAATTGTGTGTGGGATTTTTTGAATGAGCCAAGTCATCTGACATAAAAGGAAACAATTATATTTAAAAAAAAGGAAAAAATATATTTAAATATTAGGTTCAGGATATAGTGGTGGTTAGGTTTTATTTCCACTAGAAAGGTTCTGGCTTTGAAACCCGAATCTCCGCACTCTTCTCGTTGACTGGCCTGACTCCATTTTCTCAACAGAAGAAGTCACTCAAGGTAAAGGGTCTTCTAAAACTCTCTTTCTAAAACGGAAAAACAACAGCAGCTACATCAGCAGTGACGTCCGTGTGCGTGGTGGATAATAACGCATCATTTCAATGAAATGCACTGAAATAATATATTATTTCAGTGCATTTCTTAAAAAATAGGAATATTTGAAAACTGCATGAATCCAACAGGGCTGTCTGAAGAGACAGTTCCCGAGTGGCTGCATACATGTTGACGGCCTTGGGAGAAGTAGAATACAAAAAAAAAAGAGGCGAGACACAGCTACCTACCTTCCTTTTTTAAAACAACACAGACACCCACATAAATTGCACTCGAAACTTGTTTGGCAAGACAAAATAAAGTTGTTTCTTTCTTGTCTGCTTCAGGCTCTTCAGTGGGTAGTTGGCTTTCAGTCACGGTGAAACCACCTAACGGCTCGCAGCGCAGGTACTGTGATGGCTATGTGGTTGCTTGGATGTCGCTAGTGTGATGCACCAAAATATTGCCCTAATTTGATTTTTTTTTTAACGTTGTAAAAAGAATGGTCATGTCAATGAGTCAGCATGTCACAATTTCCAGATTGTTGATAAAAGTAACGTCACATATTTCTGTACTTTATTCTGTCTATATGTTTTGCTCTTGAAGTCCGATTGATGATTTTAGATATTGTTTTGTTTTGTTAGAAATTGTACTTAATTTGACGTGAAGAGGCAAGGAAACTACCAGTCTTTTGTGCTCTACTGCTACAGAGAACGGCTAATGCTAAACGTATTAAAAGCCCTACTCTGCACTTTGCCCAGTTGTCGTTTATAAACCCGCCTAGTAAGCAAAGCTTTCCAGTCCTCCGATATTGATCGTCTGCTTTGATCGGTCCCCATCTCCATCGTAAGTCGCTTTGGGTAAAAGGCTCTTTTAAATGGCCAGACGTAGGTAAGTTGTTGCGTAATAAAGTTTGATTGTGGACGTATTCCACTTTGTCATTTCCACTGAGAAAGCAGTGTTTTACCTCGGTCAAACAGACCAAAATCCCAACCTCAAACATCATCCTAAAGTCTGCTCCACTAGACAATTTCCATAAAATATGTTTCACGTTGACCTTTCAAAGAAGCAGTTGCAATGCTAAGCGCTTATTATTCATTTTCCAGGGATATAGGGTCGTCTAACTTAATGTATTGTTTTGGAATAGGAACAAGTAGTCTCTTATTGCTCCAAACTTTCCTTTGGGAAGTGTAGCTTTTAAAATGCAAACATGACAATGCACTCGGCTATCATCAATCCAATGTAAGCACTTAAGAACAAATTTCAGGACCCTCCCAAGCATAACATTGATTTTTTTCTACATTTCCTCCGATTGTGTCGTGATGAATGAGGAAACACATAAAACAATAAGTTATGTTGGGAAGTTAATGTGGCTCGTTATGCTGGGTAATATAGCTCAATATGCTAGGCGATGTTGCTAGCGTCTACCATCAGTTTGGAAAACCAATGGAAGTCTTATCTCCGATGGCGGTGGAATATGGGAAAATAGTGTTCAGCACTGCGGGAATCAATATAATCTTCTTTTTCACTGAAGGCTATCTAGTCGGCAAAGGTCAAGCCAGAGCAGTCAATATCATTTTGCCCAGACTCTTGAAAAGTGATAGCGAACGTGTTCTTTTTCTGATGACATTGTGAAAGACCCAGACTTTGGAAACAGACGAGCTCCATTTGGAGTCCACCTCTGATGACTGACCGACCAATCCCCTCCTCCTCCCCTTCCCTCAAACCCGACTGCCAAGCATGGGTTGTGAAGCATGTCCAATGGTTGCCCGCAGTTTGCGTCTTGCTTGGTCTCGCTAATGCAGATTTGCTAGCGTATCGGTTCATAGACGCGCGGTGGCTAATCGATAGCATTCCTGGAGGGCCAGGTGCAATCGTGTCATCCGAAAGACACCCAGCGCTAACACATGCTAACACGTGTATCGCTGTAACGGAAATAATCTCCGTCCCTTTATTGATCGTGTGAGCATTAGGAGGAATTAGGAGATCTGATGCCAACTAACACTAGGTGGGTCTGCAGAGGCCAGATTAAGGTTTGTTCAAGGTTAACAAAACACACAAAAACACAAGAAAGTAAGAGATCTGTTGTGATATCTATTTGAAATATATGTAGGACTAGACATGGGTTATGTCACATGTGATGGTACTTGCATTCATGGCAGTTTACACAAGAGCACAATATGCATGTGCTTTTCATGTGAGCGCCACATTGGGCATTCATTGCTTGTGTTCGATTAGTATTGCCTCTGTTCAATTTAAAATGGCCTTGCACCCCTGGTAACTGTATGTAATCTAGGATTATAATTGAGTCCCATGATATGGGACCTTAATAACATGCTCATGCCAATGTATGGGAGAACCCGATATGCATGCCGACAGTGTGTTAGTGTATGACCGGTGAATACTGTCTATTCCCTGTCTCACACATGACAAGACCACATCCGACTCTTCAATAAAAAAACAGATAAAAATCACAACAGTTGTGTTATGCACAGACAATGCCAAAAAAGGAAAAAAGAGACTTCACACTAACATTTTAAGAAATGGAGGACCACATCCTTTTCTGCATGATGAATTGTTAAAAAAACTAGCGTAAAGGCCTGCTAAACAAACCCTAAATGAAAGTGTTGAATAAACGGTGGCTTCGCTGCCCTTGCTTGTGTCTTAGTGACTCCAGGCTCCGGCGCTTTGGAGGAATAAACAATGTGCATTATTAATATGTGCCATGTTGTGCAGAAAACCTCGGGCAGGCGGTAACGGAGCTGCAGACAGTACAAACACAAGGTTAGCTCTGAAAATCCCAAGATTAATATAAGTGACGACAGGGGTGGGTGGATAATACCAAAGACCAAGGAATAAGTAGTGTTTGTTTGGATCGATTCACCCATTGACCCACTCTGCTATTTATGACCCAGAGTAAACACATGAATTCCCCTTTTAATGAAACCCCGTTTTACCGACAAACGCTGAACAAAAATCGGATAATCTCATTTCTTCTTCGGCAGAATTATAGATTTTTTTTTCCCGTAAGGTCTTGAAGGGCCATTGATTTCCGAAGCGCTTTTTGGACTTCCGTCAGGACTTCCCGTGACCTTAATTGACCGCAATGTACAGATCGCTTTCGCCCCTAATACATCCCTGGGGCCGGCCCTTTCCCTGCGCCTCCTTCCATCTCCTCTGCTCTAAGAAGAAGCCTCTCCAGCCCCCCCCCCCCCCACCCACCCAGATTCCTTTCAGTTTCACTCTCGTTTCTCTGACCTCTCGTTGATTGACAAGTCCGATTTTCCCCGTGGCGTGTTGACATGATGGAGATAGGCTGGCGGCCCGGAGAGTCAACATCACGGAGACAGACGGGCAAATTGAAATAGAGAGGTGACACTGGGAGTGTTCAAATAGCACCCTATCCAGAGTTTGATGTGCGGGAGAGAGGAGGAAAAAGAAAAAAAAAACATGGCTGTAGCCTATGAGGCTGTTTTCAAAAGCACAAATTTGAATATCCGGGACGTTGTTCGTAGTATTAATAGTTTTTAATAACTGTTGTGTATCTAATTATTCGTTTTTTCTTCCAGGACTGACGCATGTTTGTCTGCTGTAATTCTTTTTTTTGCTTTATCAACACAGCTTTGTGGCTGTACTACATTTCTTTTTTATTATGAACACAGGTTTGTGGCGTTGAAATACATGGCAGACGTTTTAAGGCCGAAGAAAAAGCTCTTGGTTAGTGGTATTGATGAGAGCCGTCTAGCTGTCTGGTCATCCGCTTTTGATTGACCTGAGATTGCGTCTTGTCTATGCAGGCGTCCCTGCAAGCAGACATCACCTTGACAAAGTTACACGGCAAAAACATGCCATGCCTTCGCTGTCAGTGCACTTCAGTACTGTTACAGCTTTGCGGTTTTTAAAAAAATGCAACAGTGCTATTTGCTAATTCTAATGTTACTGCTAGATTTTTGTTTACACTTTTCATTAAGGATTCCTTAATTATCAAGTTAATGCAGCAATAAGTGTTAAACACCGGATGACCAATAGGTAAGTAATGATCGAGGAATCACCATTGGTTTCTCTTTTCATAATGGATACCTTGATTATCAAATTCATTAAGGTAAGTAATTGCAGTAAAAAGTGTTACATAACAGGATTATTAACAGATAACTAATGGTCTAGTCATCGTCTAAGGGTGTTTGTCTTTACAAAAGCTGATCATGTTAAGTAAGTTAATGATGCTCATGTTAACTATTAACTATTCACTTATGCATTATTTAATACAGTCAGGTTTAGGTTAACCTTAAACCTAGCCTGAGCCCTAACCTAAATTGTATAATAATGCTTATTACTCCATTAATCCACCATGTGGTTTAATTTATTAATTAATGTGCCTTCCATATAATGGTGTACCTGAATATGTATAACCCAAACAGCCTCAAACAACATATTGAACACCACAGACTTTAAGCTAATTGTTCTGTTTACACTGACCACGGTAGGACAGAACACATCTTTAGCCTGATGGGGGGAGATAAGAAGTCAGTCACCTGTTTCAACACGGTCTCCAGTGGCTTGTTGGTAAGTGCAACAGCAATAGACAAAATGTGTAGAAATTATTATGTCTCTACATGGTATGAAAAATGCATTATAAACAAAAGGAAAACAACATTGAACAGCAGAACACACGGTTACCAGCCCAGCTGGTAACCGTGTGACAAGACATAACAATTTTCATTGACTCTGAAAACAGGAACGTGAGCATTCTTTGCTTTTTGCACGAACAAAGAAGCAAAGAAATCACCATAGCCGACTTTTGTGACATCTTGTCGGTATATTGTATTTTACTCACGGAAACGACCGTCAAAAAGCAAAACAAACATAGCCCTTTTTTGCCCGTTTATCCGTAGTATATACGGAAGCATCTGGAAAGAATTGTTTGTTCTGCTTGGAAATCATCAGTTGTAAACACAGCCCCCCCCCCCGCAATCTCTGATATCCACGAGATCCACATTCAGAGCAGAAGGCGTACAATACTGCAGGGCTCAACGCAGAGTGCAGACCCATTCTCACTCTCTCGCCTCTCGGGAAATAAAGACTCAAAGCCATCCAAACTAAGACATTCCCGTTCCTCCACTGCGCCACAGAACCATCCAATTACTAAATAGCTCCACCTTTTTACGGCTAACTGCTTTTGTATATTTGACAGCACCTTACATTCTATCCTTATTTGGCCCTAGTGGTTCCTGTTGGGCTCTAATATCTCACAACTGTGAATGTGTGTAATGTGTTGTGGTGTTTGCGTGATGTGTAATGTTATCTTTTGTAACTTAACGTTGTAACTTTATCTTTTGTAACTTTTTTATAACTTTAATTATAACTTATGATCGTTATATGTCTGTTGTGCCGTGTTTGCTGTGGTTCGGCACAGTGTGGCAGATCCCTTACAGCCGAGTTGTATAGTAATAAAGTAATGAATCTCAATATATCTGTGTGTCTTCCATGCAATCCACAGCGAACACTAGAATCCAGTTAAAAAGAAAGCCATTTATTCACTCACACACAAACACACACACACAAAACAAAAACACGCACACACACACGCACGCACGCACGCACACGCACACACAACGCACACGCACGCGCACAACACACACACACACACACACACACACACGCACGCACGCACACACACACACACACACACACACACACACACACACACACACACACACATTCACACAAAAACAGAGTCAAATTATAAATTGACCTCCAATAAATCCTTCAGATTATACTGTATACATATACGCAATGACCTTTTGTACGTCACACACAATTGGAGGCTGTGTTTTCCAGCATTAAATTTCCTCCTCACGCAAGCAACTTTGTTTTTTTGGCATCAGACAGATAACCTCAGCCGGTCCCATCGTGCAAATATGTTCCGCAGTGTACATAAATTGACAACTTCTCTTAATTCTCTTTAACTTAAACCCACAACATAACCCACGACATAAAACATCCCGCTTAACACAGTGTTCACAAAATGACAGTTAATACACAATGTGCTATTCTATTAATCTAAATGTATTGTAGAGGGCTGTAGAGAGCCGTAAGAAACAATTAAAATATAACATTCATATTATTATTTTACGGTGCACTTAATGTGAGAAATCTATAATTTATCACGTCCTTAATCAAATGCTTAATATTTTTGGTCACACCCAATATTTTGGTAAGGGCCCATTAATTAACTATTAAGTTATCCCTTTCTCTATTCAATAATATGTGGATTAATACCTTAGTTAACATGAACACCATAACCTTGGTTTACATGAGCACTATTGGATAATTATTGACCATAATTTCACCATAAAATAATGAATTCGACAATATTAATTTGTGGTTTATTTATGTATCTTTATTGCAAAGTGTAAACATGTTTTTTGTGGAAGTATTAGAATGAATATATCAAATTGAGTATTGACATCCAACGATAAAATTGTGTGATTTAATATCAAGGTCAGGGTGAATAAGAGAGAGTCGTGGGAGAGAGAGAGAGAGAGAGAGAGAGAGAGAGAGAGAGAGAGAGAGAGAGAGAGAGAGAGAGAGAGAGAGAGAGAGAGAGAGAGAGAGAGAGAAGAGAGAGAGAGAAGAGAGAGAGAGAGAGAGAGAGAGAGAGAACGAGAGAGAGAGAGAGAGAGAGAGAGAGAGAGAGAGAGAGAGAGAGAGAGACGAAGAGAGAGCAACGAGAGCACTGAGAGAGAGAGTAAAGAAATAGAGAAATAAAGAGATAAAGCATGAGCGAGAGAGAGAGCATAAGAGAGCGAGAGAAATGGAATGGGCTGATAATGGAAAGTCAGTCCCAGTGTCCTTACGAAACCCTCCCCATGCGCCCCCTCCCCCCCCCCCTCCACCTCGCTCCACCCTCCCCCCCCACCTCACCCGGTCCCATCCTAATTAACCGACTGAATCAGCGGCGAGCGATAGAGGCTCAGATCAGAGCAGCCGTCCAACAGGTTTCCAACTGATTCCCCGACTGAAACCCCTCTGAGTTTAATCTCATCGCCGCCAAAAACCCCTTGATTTGCATTTCATTAGAGATATTCCTTCCGAGCAGAAACGCTATTAAAAAATGCACAACTTTTGTTTATCGGGCCGCCGCCGCCTCAAAGTTAGCTCCCGGACAAGTTTTTTTTTGGAAAATAATACATTTCACTGGCCGTCGTTTTTCTTTTCGATAATCTGCCAACCGTGTCGGGAATCGAAGAAGAATCGACGGGTTTCTACTAATCTATGCTCTTTCCCTTCCCTTCTATTTCTTGGTTACTACGGAACTGGGAGGCCATATTTCTAACACAGGACTTGTTGGACGGAGGGCAGCCATGTTGTCACGGCGGCCATTCTCCCTCAGTTGATGTCGAAGGTCCACGCATGTGACAACATGATGACTCACGTACGATTTTTCAATATTTTCTTGCACATGTGCAGCGACACAAACGCCATTCAATCGGCTGCAGGTTTCTAGGGTGATACTTACAACAGCGAGAGCTTCTTGGCGGAGTTGTGGTGGACATCAGGAGTCACCTCTGAGCCTATGCTCTACGCCTCGTTCAACGCTGACCTGCTTGAGATGAACGCATAGTGATTGGTCGCTTAGTCGACTCCATCAAACATTATGCTTTCCACCCTCTCCAACAATAAATCTCTCTCTCTCTCTCTCTCTCTCTCTCTCTCTCTCTCTCTCTCTCTCTCTCTCTTCTCTCTCTCTCTCTCTCTCCTCTCTTCTCTCTCTCTCTCTCTCACTTTCCATTGTTGTCTGACCTTTTCATCTCTCTCTCTCTCTCTCTCTCTCTCTCTCTCTCTCTCTCTCTCTCTCTCTCTCTCTCTCTCTCTCTCTCTCTCTCTCTCTCTCTCTCTCTCTCTCTCTCTCTCTCTCTCTCTCTCTCTCTCTCTCTCTCTCTCTCTCTCTCTCTCTCAAACAGAATTTGAAATACCTGAGCATCTCTGACTGCATGGTCTTCATCTCTGGCTCTTATCAACTTGTTGCAAAGCGTGAGAGAAAGTCAAGGACACTGACGCAACGCACGCACAGGTTACATCACAACACAGCTGTTACGGATGGTGACTCAAGGCAGGGATGCATTTAGGTCAGAACAGGTAGGCGTGTGTTTAAGGGCATCTATTGTTATCAAACAGTCAATCAATTAATTAGAACAGTCAAGATTAATCAATTCGTTAACCAAATAAGATAAGATAAGATACAACTTTTCTTATCCCCCGGGGGGATAAATGTGCGTGTTTCAGCAGCAGGAAGTATGACAGTCAAGAAACTGTAGAGATAGATGCCAAAAGAGTGCCAAAGTATTAGTGTAAAAACATTATCTTTTTCATTTTTAAAATCCAATTCAAATCTCCCAGTCTTTAGGAAAGACTGGTCTCAACAACCTAGTAAAACTGTTGTGATCACAGACCAATACATTGACAGTAAAGCCCTTCTGATCATAGACTCAATCATGGTTATTGTCTGTTTTCAGTCTCTTCCTCTCCATCGATCCAGCCCTCCTACCCTCCAGTGGGTCATTATTGAGAACATGTCCACTCAAGCTTCTGTAATTGTCCCTCCCTGCTCCCCTTACAGTACACGTTGTCCCCGATGATCCTCCCGGGTGAGTCGGCATCTATTATGCGGCCATGGCGGCATTCAACGGTCACCATTGAGAAACCACTGAGTCGGCCATCGCTCAAAGGAGCAGAGGAATTGATTGTGATCAATGATCAGTTTCGAGAGCAGACGTCACGCACACACACACACACACACACACACAATCACACAGAGACTCACTCAGACGTACAGGCACACGCAGGCGTGTGCAAAACCACACACAACCAAACTCAGACATGCGCACACGTACACACACATGCATGCGCGCGCCTTAAAGCCATTCACAGATAGCTCTCGTGTGGCATCATCAATAGTATAGGACTTTTTTTGCAAATGATTGACTCCCAATCGGTTGTGGGTGGGTGGGGGGGGGGGGGTCCAAAAAAAAAAGATTACAAATGCGGAAAGAAAGAAAGTGCCATTTCATTATGTGAGCAATCAGTGCGCCATTGCGAGCCGTAGTTAGGAAGGAAATGAACAAGGGAATGGTGTCATTATTTTGCACTGTAAAGCCACAGTAATGACATCTGCAACCCAGCGCAATCCCGCAGCTTTTCGTGAAGAAAAAGCCACGAAAAAATTAAAATAGAGTATTAAATTGTCATTATCTGCGGCCAGTTTGTAAATTCTTTCATGATTCATATGCTAATCGCGTATTTTGGGGGGCTGGAAGGGAGAAGGGGGGCCCATTTACCATATGGGGGTATTATAGCAGGCGTCATTATATAATGCTGGCTTTATTAGAAACGAGGAGGCAGGCGGCATCTGTTTTTGGTGTTTTATAGATACAGACGACGAAGGGAAATCACTGACGAGGAAAGGGCCTTATTGCGACTAAACTGGTTGTCTCCATGGTTATTTGTTTGTTTCCAAAGTCGGTCTCGCCCGAGGTTTTTCCAGTTGGCTCAGGAATTGATTGCGTGCTTTTGATTGTCCTCACCTTGTAGCCTCTTTGGCTGAAAGCCTATGCTGAATGGCTCCATGGAAATGTGGTTCGGTTGAAAAAAACAGAACCACAAAAAGGTATAAATAATTCAAGACGGGGACATGTTACGGCTGAAAGGAAAAGTCGGCTTTCTGTCATTTCAGTCGAGTTAACACTGCATATTGTACATTATATGATCTGCTCTGTAGTCTAGCCGGTGAAGAGCAGTCCAGGCCATAGCACCTGAGTTGTTTGGGTGAATATATTACTAAGTATTGTGTTCCAACCCAATTTCCACACTTGAATTGCCTAGCAAATACCTACTCCTAACAACAAACGTCTTAAAAGATTAGCTTTAAGTAGATTTGGACTAAAAAGCGCCTGTTTAACGAATATAGCAATACTGTGCGCACTAAATGACTAAACAGTTAAATATTAACACTGTGCACAGCCATCCACGTCGTCGAATGACAGGAAGAAGCTCTGTGCGTAGAACCGCATATAACTTATTAATCTGCTTTGCGCGTTCTTTGAACTGTAATTATTCTTTCTCAGGGCATGCGCTGTGTATTTGTTTTATCAGTGCGTTGTACTTAATCTTTACACTTTCCTACCTCCTCACAGGGGAATTTGTAATGTATTTGTTTAAATGTTATGGGGGGGTTTTCTGCGCTATGAAATAAAAGGGTTGATTTTATTAAAACACTTTCTGCTGCTTGTTATGTAATCCTAGCCAGCAAGTTAATAGTGTTAATGTGTTGAGGCTAGCAGGCTAATGCGGGATCTCTATAGCAGCCGAAGCACTATCGATTTTTTAAGCCCACTTTTTTTCTGACTGACTGCGGCCTGTTAAGAGATCGAAAGCAAGTAAACTCGCCTACTTAATGGATAGAAAGTCAATATAAAAAAAACAAATAAGAATAATGTAACGCATACGTTAGGGGGCTTAAGGGTAATGTTGATGAGGCATTTTAAGCAATTTTCTAAATCAACCCTATTAATCACCAGTCTTCCCAGTGACGGATATCAGCTGCCAAGGCTGACCATCCACCCTACATCTGGGTAAACACATATGGCTTGTAATGGCTGGTCGTCATGACTCCTGGTGTCACAATGGGAACCGTCCAATGATAACAATTGTTAGTGTTTGACACTTGGTTCTATGAACAGCCTTACTGCACCGAGAGCGATGTATTGTTGTTTCTCCTCCTTCCGACAATAGTATTTATTGCAAGTCGCTTTGGATAAAAAACGTCTGCTAAAAACACCCTTAATATAAATTTAAGGGTAAAAGTAAAAAGGGGTTGTTTTATATTCCAACATCGGATTTCAATGTGTTGCATTAAAGTCACACAAAACATTTGAACTAGTTACCACAAACATCGACCCCGAATGCCGAATTTGGAGTAATCGACCTTGATCATCGGACGCTTGTTCGCCTCAATAGTGCTGAAGGTCTAAGGACATACGGCAGAAGAAGTCGCACAAATGATTTGTCTAAACTGTGACGCCGTTCAAAGTTCAATCGAGGACTTGCTCTGTCCATCGCCATCCCATCGGCAGTGGTGGACAGTAACGAAGTACGAGTCATTTGTTACCGTACTTAAGTAACTTTTTAGCATGTCTGTACTTTACTTGAACATCATTATTTTGTGAGACTTTGTACTTTTACTCGACTACATTTCGTAGGGGAAAATCACACTTTTTACTCCACTCCATTCGAAAAACATGTTGTTCCTTTCAACGTTCCTTTCCAAGACATGCATGCTGTGTGTGTTTGTGCGTGTGTGTTTGTGTATGTGTGCCTGCACGTGCCCTCTGCGCGTGTGAATGTGACACACACGTGTGTTTCAGTCTGTGCTTGGCCAACTGCGCGCAAGCGTGTTAGTGTGTGTGCGTTTGTGCGTGTGTGTCTGTCTGCGCGTTGCCCCTGTGGCGTGACTCTGTTTGTGTGTGTGTGTGTGTGGTGTGTGTGTGTGTGTGTGTGTGTGTGTGTGTGTGTGTGTGTGTGTGTGTGTGTGTGTTGTGTGTGTGTGTGTGTGTGTGTGTGTGTGTGTGTGTGTCATGTGTGCAGCATGCGTGACCATAGACAATGAAGTGACCGATCCAAAGTGTACCAATCAGAACACATCGTGGTTCGTGCAGTTTGGGCGGGTTTCTCCCAACTTTGCTTCTTTCCTCGTATTCCTTCCGAATTTCGCTGTCACGTTTGACATTTACAGTCAACACACAATAATGGAAGGAGCCAGATATTGAAATTTAGCCCCCATGGCTATATTTAAGCAAACTATAAAGTATGACTTCATAGTTTTGACTGAAGTAGTGGAAAGGAAGAACGACTCCTTCACTTTTAAGTGCCTTCTCTGCCTGCTTTCGAAGGATACAATTTCCTCTTTCAAGAATTTGCCGTCCAATCTGAAGTAACAAATAGAGGTAATTATGACCATTTCAAATGATATCAGTACCAGATATCACAAATAGAAAACATTTTATTTAGAGTGCTTTTAGTGGGGTTTCTTTTAACCTTAAATGTACCTTAAAAGGACATAGCAAGACATTGGAATTACATTATACCAAATTACTTTTACTTTTGTTACTAAAGTAAATTAGTACAAGTACTTTTCTACTTTTCTGCTCAAGTTGAAGGGAGTACTTCTACTTTGACTGGAGTAATATTTTACACTACGCATCTCAACTTTTACTCAAATATGTGGACTGAGTACTTCTTCCACCACTGCCCATCGGCAGTGACTCGATGAACAGTCCTGAGTACTGACAGACAGACTGGCAGACTGTCAGCACGCCGCCCCTCCCCGTTTATCCACAACGCCTCCTCGCTGTTGCAAATTACATAACACACCAGGGTTAGGAGTTCACAGAGCCATTAAACGCTTTTCTAATTATTATTGATCGAGGGGCCGGTGAGGAGTCCAGGCGAATCGGTAGCGCTGTGAACAAAGTCGAGACGGGGGGAGGGAGGGGAGGAGGAGGGGAGGGGGGCGGGGGGGGGGGAGGAAGAGAAGGAAGATGAGGGAGGGGGGGGAGGAGGAAGAGGAGGGGAGGGGCGGGAGAGGAGGAGGAAGATGAGGGGGGGGGAGGAAGAGGAGTGGGGGGAGGAGGGGAGGAGGAGGATAGGGGAGGCGAGGGGTGGACTGTGGAGGGGGGGAGGGAGGAGGGGAGGATTTGGAGGAGAGGTCAGGGGGAGGGAAAAGAAGTGAGGGAGTGGACGGAGGAGGAGGAAGGGGGGAGGTGAAGGTGTGGAGTGGAGGGTGAAGGGGAGGAGGGAGGAGGAGGAAGAGGAGGGGAGGGGGCGGGGAGTGGGGGGGAGGAGGAGGCGGAAGATGAGAGTAGGGGAGGGGGGGGGTGGGGGGGAGGGGGGTGGGGAGGGGGGAGGGGAGGAGGAGGAGGAGGAAGGGGGGAGGAGAAGGGGGTGGAGGGGAGCAGGGGGAGGAGGAGGAGGAGGAGAGAGGAGGAGGAGGAAGAGGAAGGGAGGGGGGTGGGGAGGTGGGGAGGAGGAGGAGGAGGGGGAGATGAAGAGGAGAAGGAGGAAGAGTGGAGGGGAGGAGGAAGCTATCACCAAAAAGACATATCACGAGAAGACGGAATGAGCTTCAATTGAGCAAGGATTCAAAAGCAAACTCAAACAGACTTGAATGTCGCAGATCTTTATGACGCCTGGAAAAAAGAGGCCCTTTTTTTTCCCCCCCGTCTTTTCATTTCCACTTATCTGCCTATTTTCCGGGGTTCCCTCTCAACGGCGTATTATAAAAACAGTCCACGGCATCGGCCATTCAAACCAAACCCCGGGAGTCACACAGTCCCTTAAAGCTGGGGTGTTTTCCCCCCGCGAAAAGGGGCGTCAAAATACCATCCCCGCCGCAGTTCTTCTCCTTCTGCGTGACCTTTTTTTGCGGTCCGGCTACCCGAGCGCAGGCTTTCCTAATCGCTTTACGTAGAGCGTCTTCAGAATTAAAGGGCAATTCCGAGCTCTGAGATGAGCTGATATTATGAGAACGACGAGAATGGGAGAGTAAATTAGGGGTGCATACTGAGCAGTCCGGTCCTTTTGACGCGCCGGCCTCTCACCCCTATTGAAACCGCTCAACGTTATAATTGAGAACCGTCGTCGCCACTTCTGGAAGAAAAAAAACGTAAGCGGAACATGTCGTGGTTTGTGAACAGAGTTGACTTATCTGGATTTAATTGATCGCTTCGTTAACGATAACTACTTATGCTTGTGATTCACAGGGCCCGAGAGAGTGAAGAGGTCGCAAAGTCCATATTAGCCATAAAGATACTTTATTAATTAGTGAAGTCGTTCATTTGGGTGACAAACTTTATTACCGGGGACATCGCGTGACAGATATATAGTCGGGCACTGGGACTGCGGACACGTCCAATATTTTCTTTTCTTCATAAATTGATCAGGGCAGGGAGCCTGAAGGCTTTATTGCCGAATTAAATGCAGGTCTGCGTGCAAATATTCGCTATTAATATTGAAACAACCCTTTTTTTTCGTCTTTTTCAGTTTCTTTTCAGCGCAAGGCAGGAAATACAATTCACACCCACAAAAGTAAAAGCCTCCGCTTCGACTGTGTCGCAAATCGCGGCAATAATGCTGTGTACCGTAACTGGAGCATGGCTATCTGTCAGGACACGCATCCTATGTGACACAGAGACTCAATGGAAACTCATTAGCCGCGAGCAGCCAAGGTGAACTTAATTTTAGACGCTGGAAGAGGTCGCTACCAAGGGGTGAGAGAGAGAGAGAGAGAGAGAGAGAGAGAGAGAGAGAGAGAGAGAGAGAGAAGAGAGAGAGAGAGAGAGAGAGAGAGAGAGAGAGAGAGAGACCGAGAAAGAGAGAAAGAAAAGTTGGGGTGGGTTTGAAAGAGAGGGAGGGAGACATAGCAGTCTCTCTCTGTTTCTTTCGCCCTGTGCCTTAATGTGCCTTTGTACGTTATGTCATCAGGTCGAACGTTCAAAGGCATCTGGAGGCTTTCTTTGTGTTGATTAACTTTTGATTGGACCCAGATCCGATGATCATGAAGTCAAAAAGCCATACGAAAAAGTGTGCATGGTTCTCTTTTTTAAAACGATTGCATACCGCGATCGACTCTATGTCTTATTCATTTTGTGTTCACATGTACTTTTACAAAGTTTTCCCATTCCTTTTCTCAAAGTATGTTTTCACAAAGTATGTATTCATATTCCCTTTTACATAGAATTCACTTTCCCATTAACAATGCATCCACACTCCTTTTAACAATGCTAGCTGGAGGGAGCCAAGGAGAGGGAATGGGGAGGGATGGGGGAGAGGAGCAGGGAAGGAGGAGAGGGAGGGAGGGAGGGGACGGAGAGGGGAGTGGAGGAGGGGGGAGAGGAGGGATGGGAGGTAGGGGAGAGGAGGAGAGAGAGTGAGAGATAGAGAGAGAGGGAGGAAGCGAGCAAGAAAGAGAGCGAGAGCGAGAGCGAGAGCGAGAGAGAGAGAGAGAGAGAGAGAGAGAATTCCTGTGAGGAGAGGGGGAGCACTCACGCACCACACACATCGCTGTGGTCCTTGATTTCCCACTGGTGGTGTTTAGTCCATTGTTTACATCACAGCCCCATGGGAGGGGGAGGGAGGGAGGAAGGGGGAGGGAAAGTGGAGAGGTAGATGGGGTGCACCGTGTTTTTCCCGCCTTTGAACCCCCGGCGAAGTCAATGAAGGCGGACGGCGGTTCGTAATCCACTCGCCGACGGCGCCGATGGATTCTTCTTGCTCTGTGGGGAAAGATCCCCCCCCCCAACCACCCAACGTGCAGATCTCCTCCGGTCAATACGACCAATCAGGCGAGAGCTAGCATCATAAACCCTGCAGCACTTTTACGTTTAGGGCATTTAGCATTTGACGCTTTTATCCAAAAGCAACTTACAGTAAGTACGTTTGTCGGAAGCGCTGTTGGCACAGTGAAGATGTTTTGAGAACCAAGTGCCAAGCACTAAACTAGGATAGGACGCTGCACAATGTACTAAGTTCTTAGTAAGTGCCAGGATGTACAACATACAAAAAGTGCGTACATTAAGGTCAAGGACATACACCATACATAATAACATGAAAACTTAGAGAATACTTTGCGAAACGGGTAGATACTGACACGTTTCATGACTAAACCGTGTGTCAGCTTTGACGCAGGTTGCTTGTCGGAGGGAGCAGTCGGGGGTGCCCTACCCTTGTCGCTCTTTTCCGACGACCTGAGCGACTTTGGCTTAGGTTTGTCGAAGCCTCTTCATAAATATGCAGGGAGTGGGAAATACTGTTTCTACACCCCCCTTCAGCGACGTAGCCAGGCCCCCCGCTGGCTCATAGAATACCTGAGTGGGGAGGGTCACGGCTCACACACACACACACACACACACACACACACACACACACACACACACACACACACACACACACACACACACACACACACACACACGCACTAAAGGCACACCTCACAAACTTCAAATACACAGGCACGTATACACCTCAGACACACACATACACACAATAAAAGGCACAGTCATTTACACGTGTCACACACACAAACACACACATTCTCCGTAGACTTACAAACACATACAGGTGTCGCGCACACAAACAGCTTGACACACACACACACACAAACACACAGACACACACACACACACGCACACGCACACAGACACACAGATCACACCCACAAAAAAGCTTGGCGCACACAGAAATCTAGACAAACACATACATACACAGCTAGACGCACACACACACACACACACGCAATGTGACTCACATCAATCTTCTCCATGGGGAGCATCAGACCACAGGTGTGTCGTGTTGTGTGACACATGCTCCAGCTCTGTTCCCGGTGTACAAGGGCATCGCAGAGACATCTAATGACACAGGGAAATATTTACACAAGGAGAGGATTATGTCCTGGTTAGGGTGCTTCACCCGAAGCAGAGAGCTGCCGGGCTTGATACCTCCTTGCGTCCACAGTATAACCGCTAGACCGTCTTCAGTTAAGATGCCCTCTAACAACACAACCTGGTCCTTACCTTGAGTGTAGGTGTATAAACGCCACTTGAGTAAGTGACGTTGGATAGAAGGGTCTGAAATAGGGTTCTGAAAAATATTGGCGAGGGTGAATAATACATTTACATTCATAACCGGTAGACCTCCATGAGTTAAGATGCCCTCTCACTACACTAACTGCTGCTTAATGACATGAATCTTAAATGTAAGTGTGAAACACCTCTAAAGTAAGTGGCATTGGATGAAAGGGTCACAAATAAGGTTCTTAAAAATATGAAAGAGGGTGAATAATACTTTGACATTCATAAACAAAAGGCATTCACAGTTCCATCAGGTCTTGGAGCTTTAACATTGCGATAAAACCGACCAGAAAAACATGATTTGTGTCATTACTCGATTTTGGGAAGGCCCAGACACAAGTTTTTTACGGAAATGTTCCGTATTTTCTTTTCTCATTAATTTCTCATTAGGAACCAGAACGTTACTGAGTGGGGTTTCAACTCGGCTGATCAATCTCATAACGAAAGCCCAATTATGTTCAAATAAAGGTATTTTAATTAGCATGCATCTTACATTATTATATAGTATGAATACTTAAAGCAAAATTCCGCCATTGCCCGACGTGCGTTTTAAGCCACCTTGAATCCATAGCGCCCATTTAATGTTCACTTTTCCAT
>OLKM01002096.1:8413-30913 GCA_900291075.1 Melanogrammus aeglefinus | reverse complement strand
ATAGACACACATGGCTGGATTACCTGGAGTTGTGCAGGCAATCTCCATATCTTGATGTCGGAAAACAACGTCGTGTGAGTGAGTGAGTGAGTGAGAGTGGGAGTCAGAGCGGGAGAGCGAATTAGCTTAGCATCAATAAAACACCCTCATCCACACAACCAGAGTTCTTTGGCCCAGATCGACAGTAGCCAACCCAGACATTCATCCTATAATATATGTATTGTATAGTATATATATTTTGTTTTATTAAATCTAGCACGATATCTAGGTAAATAAATTAACAGTGTGGGCTTCACAGTCTCCTAGAGAATGGAGCCATCATTGTTGTAGCCCTGATAGATACACTGGCTTTTAATGCTCCCTTTAATTTCTATCTATCTAACAAGACATATACATGTATTCAGTCTCATGGTACCCAAACCAGAGAATCCATTGTCATTTACAGGACCTCATTACAGGAATCGTATATCGAGCTCTTACTCACAAAGCACTTATGCTGGGAAATTCTGGAAAAAAAGAAAATGGAGGATCTTAAAGATCATTGTTTGTTGATGCTGAGCGAGATAGCTTTTTTAATTTGAGCCTGCTGTGCTATGTGTGGGTTTAGCACGCACACACGCACGCATGCACACACACACACACACACACACACACACACACAAACACACACACACCCAATTTTAGACACACACACACACACACACAACCGTACACTTATAGATACACAAAACCATACAACTGTAGACACACACACACAACCACACACACACAACCCCACCCCCCACCCCCACAGCCACCCATACGATCCCAATTACCATAAGAGAATGTAAAATATGTGCCGTGCGTTGCGTTGCCTTGATAAAACCCCCACCAGTAATTAATCTAACACGCAGTGGCCCATCCACTTCCTGTTGACCTGTGTTTACAGAAAAAAATAACACAACGGCTCCAGAGCGGGGGTGGGGAAAAAACAATCTCCGCGCCACATTAATAACACGTCGTTACGCGTGTTTTAAGGTGACACTGTTAAAATATCTCGTTACGGTCGTGATCGACTTAATCACGCTCCATCATCGCTCACTCCCAGGGCCAGTGTCCTAAGCCCCGCCCCCGTTGCGGTTTCCTCACACGTGATTGGCTGGCTGAAGGATGGAGTTGGGCCAATGAGAGAGAGGGGGATGGGTGTGTTCTGTGTTGGGTTGATGCAGGGATAGGATAGCTACTCCTAGGTTGAATGGACCCCGGGGTCAATTTCCACAACCCTAACCTAAACGTACCCTTGAGCCAAGATGTCCGCTAGCCTTCTACTTCCAGTTCCTTAATAAGCATCTGAATCCGCTAAGTCGTCTTGTATTCGGGCATCTGCCAAAATGACTAATATCTCGCCTACGACAACATGGCTATTATTAAATATGTAGTATTTTCTCTCTGAGTTTTGGCCTCCTTTCAACATCACAAACGGCATTTCAGGACACCGGCGACAAAGCCATTTTAAAACTCCTTTAAGTGTGGAGAGATTTTTCAAAACTCAGTTTGAAATGCGCCTCACTCAAAAGATTTGACATCGTGACCATGATTTCTAAAGGCGTGCCGTTTTCTGGCCCGATCCCAGCCGAGTCCTAGCCGAGTGTCGAGGTGTCCCTGAGCAAGTCACCTCATCCTCACTGTTCTTGACGGGCTGGCTGTCGCCTTGCATGGTTGATGACCGCCGCCGGTGTGTGAATGAATGGGTGAATTTGAGGCCGATATTGTGCAGCGCTTTGTGTGGTCACAGGCCTGAAGGAAGTGTCTTGCTAAGCTGTTGGTCACAAAGGGAGCCCCTCAACGCGCATGTTCCCAGTTCTTCTGTGGTGCTTGACAAGAAGTTTGATCACCTACTGCCCAGGCATGTTTATGTGATTCAAAGCTTTTGCAAAAATGCATTTTCGCATTCTCGCGGAGGGACATATTTTCTTCAACACTGATCGTCTGGCAAGAAAACGTCCGGGTAAAAATATCCAAATCCGTGTGGACGAGGAATAGTAAACGTTCTAATAAATCTTGGTGTGTCATGACCAAATTCACCTCTCTCTCTCTCTCTCTCTCTCTCCCTCCCTCCCTCCCTCCCTCCCTCTGTCTGTCTCTCCCTCTCTCTCACCCAAAGTCCCTCCTGCAACGACATGCGACAACATTACCAGTCGGCGTATAGCTGTTTAACATGCTCTGTAATGAATGCACATACCCCCCCCCCCCCCCCCCCACCCTCCCCTACACACTGACAACCAGCGGCATTTGAGGGTGAGTGCATTTGATGGCTGACGTTGACAGGCTCCGGCTCGCCATTCTCACCATTGTCAGGAGGTGTTTAGTCTGGGGGCTCCTGGTTGTGTGTGTGTGTATGTGTGTGCGTGTGCGTATGCGTGCGTGTGTGTTTCTCTCTGTGTCTGTGTGTCTGTCTGTCTCTCTCTCTGTTTGTTTGTCTTTGTGTCTCTCTCTCCCTCCCTCCCTCTCTCTCTCTCTCTCTCTCTCTCTCTGTCTCTCTCTCTCTCTCTCTCTCTCTCTCTCTCTGTCTCTCTCTCTCTCTCTCTCTCTCTCTCTCTCTCTCTCTCTCTCGTCTCTCTCTCTCTCTCTCTCTCTCTCTCTGTGTCTCTCTCTCTCTCTCTCTCTCTCTCTCTCTCTCTCTCTCTCTCTCTCTCTCTCTCTCTCTCTCTCTCTCTCTCTCTCTCTCTCTCTCTCTCTCTCTCTCTCTCTCTCTCTCTCTCTCTCTCTCTCTGTGTTTAGGTGGATGTCTCTCTCTTTGTTTATGTGCGTGTCTGTCTCTCTGTGTCTGTGAGTGTCTGTGTGTCTGTGTGTGTGCATGTGTTTTCTGGCTCTAGAGTGCTGCTGCGTTGGGGGAATGAGGGACTGGCTGTTCCTCTGGGTTAAGGATAGCGATGGGAGTTGGAGCTGGGAGCTGGGGGAGACGGAGACTGCCATGGCACCAGGCATGCCTTCGGGGGGGGAGGGAGAGCGAGGGGAGGATTAGCCATCAGCGACCCCAGGGCACGCTGTTGGACCACCGAGGGAAGGCAGTGACGCAGTGTCCGTGAGGAAGTCTACCTCCCGAGCAGTCGACAGAGGAATGGAGCGTAGGAAAGACAATGTTTTGGGCCTTCTCATCGTCAAAAGATGAATAAAAATTAGGCTCAGGAGGTAAAGCGGCTTGCCTGGTAACCGGAAGGTTGCGAGTTCGATCCCCGGCTCCTCCTAATGAGGGTCGAGGTGTCCCTGAGCAAGACACATCACCCTGACTGCTCCCGACGAGCTCGCCTTGCTTGGCTGACGTCGCCGTCGGTGTGTGAATATGTGCATGAATGGGTGAATGTTAGGCAATACTGTAAAGCGCTTTGAGCGGCCACTAAGACAGAATGCAGTCCATTTAATCATGGGCCAATTACAGTGTCATTTTTAATTGTTTCTACTTGTTTTAGCTTATCGTTCCTCCTCTTTCACTTCAAACGCACCTCAGCAATTTTCAATTTTCTATTTCAGTTTATGGTAATTGCTGTTAATCTTGTGCTTTTGCATGAAAGTGCTTTTGCATGAAATGCTCTATAAATAAATCTTTGATTGATAGGGCGACGGTGGAATGTGAGGGGATAAAAACATAAAACAGCAGGTGAGCAAAACACGTACAGCACGTTTAACACAAGTTGGAAAGTTTGGACGGTTGTTTCCATGGAGGCTGTGAAAGACCGGGTCAAAACTTTGAGCAACATTTTCTTTCCTTCTTTTAATAAAACATTGGTCACACCGTGTAGGCACAGAGAGTCCCTCCCGAGATGGGAAAAACTAACTAGTAGTAAGCAACACTCCACCACTTTAATAGACACTCGATTAAACACAACACACACACACACTTACACACACGCACGCGCACACACACACACACACACACACACACACACACACACACACACACACGCAAACCACAGCGTTTCACATCCCAATGAATGATGTCCTTCATAACTGCCTCCCACCGCCCTCATCCAACTCCCCCCCCCCCCCAAAACACACACACACACACACACACACACAGACAAACACACACTACACACTTGGTAAACCAAGTGTGTAGTAGGAGTGACTGTATCCCTCTAATGGTTTAAATAACTGGAATGGTGCGCCTCACCTAGCGAAATGGCTTATCACCGGCGCACACACAGTGTGGAGGGCTTGCAGCTGAGAGAAAATTAGGCGCTAGGCTCAACCATCTGAGGGTGACCCCGACGCAACATCCCTCTGCATGGAGTCGGAGTCGCTGCCTTCGTGATATTGTTGTGGCTTTTTTCTTTTAGGAACATAATAAAAATCGATTTTTTTTGCCGAATCGATAACGTATTCAATCTTTTGTTTGTTTTTGTGGAGGAATTGCAGGTGGATGTTTGGAAATGAAGATCCAAAAAAAAAATAAAGAACATAAACAAACTACAGCTGTACAAACACAAAAGCCATTTAAAAAAACGTTATGGATTGGAACCAAACAGGAAAATGTAGAATTATCCAGCATTATTCTTGAGATTTTGTGTATTTTTTGTGGGGATTTTATCAATGGGGGTCGCCATGACGCCCAACTCGTACCCCAAAGACGAAGGACGTCGGAAGGACGTCGGAACGTGACCATACTGATCTCACTTCATTGTAAAAAGGAGAAATTATCGCAGA
Source organism: Melanogrammus aeglefinus (assembly GCA_900291075.1). Taxonomy (NCBI): domain Eukaryota; kingdom Metazoa; phylum Chordata; class Actinopteri; order Gadiformes; family Gadidae; genus Melanogrammus; species Melanogrammus aeglefinus. Next base: position 26,230 of record OLKM01002096.1, on the reverse strand, counting down.
TAAACCGGCATGGGTTTGGCACCGACGTGAGGTTTAGGAGAAAGGAGGAAAATGAGAATGCGGGCGGATTAAGGCGGTTTCTTATGGGATTTAGTGCCAATAAATGGTGGGTTTCCAGGGGATAGCTGTACTTTTAAACGTATTTTATAGCTCACACTACACTCCTTTCTACTAAATTCAAAAAAGGTTCTCTCAGGTCACGGTAGCGCCTTCGAATAAAACCTTTTCACCGAGTTATTCGTCTGTGTCTAAAATAAGGAAATAAGTTTGCTTGTGCATGGAACACAAGCAAACACGGCAGCCTCTCAAACACACATTTAGTTTACAAAATCAACCACTCTGCTACAATTGCTAACTTAACCATTAATTTCCAAAAAAAAACAAAAAAAACATGGAAGGAAGTCAAAACGAGCTGAAACGTTGGTATCATCCGAAGCCAAATCGTAGGAAGTTGCACATTTGTTCATATGGGTGATATTGATGCCAGTTCCTGCCAGCGAAATGACTTAACACAGCAGCGACAGTTGGGGGAGTAATGGTATGTGTCTGCAATGTATTCCTCTGCCATATTTAACTAATGGCACCACTGGCAGACTGTGCCTTTATCCGCCATCCAGCCTCCACGATGGATCTTTTTTGGACCCGGGCTAGACGGAGAAGAGAGCTGAGTTCCTGTAAGATCTATGGCTGTGTGAATACACGGAACACATCCAATCAAACATATGGGCCTCGTGTTTCTAAATTGCACAAACGAGCGAGCTGTAAAGCACGGCTTTGCGCTTTTCGAGAGCAGGATTCACCCGGCAGTATGGGGGCCAACAGTAGCTCAGGGGGTACAGCAGGTTGGCCAGTAACCCGTAGGTTGCAGGTTTGTTCCCTGTTGTTTCGGTGTCCCTGAGCAAGCGCCCTCAACCTGACTGCTCCCGACGCGCTGGCTGTCGCCTGGTGTGGCTGACTCCGCCGTCGTTGTGTGAATGTGTGTGTTGTAATTTACTTTGTAAAGAAGCGTCGGCGAAATCCCCTAAATGTAATCTAAATGGCAATAGGGGGGAAGGCCGGTTCTGGTGGGTGGGGGGGTGGGGGTGGGCCCCCTTACTCCCAAAGGCTCCCCCTTCACACGTTTCTGGGATTCGCGGTGGCCTAATTCAGTTTAGATTGAGGCGTCTGCTCAGTGACAACGTTGTCAAAATGAATCGCCATCGTGAAACATATTTGCCTTCGCGGCAGCAGTGCGTCTATCCACAGGCCGCGCATTTGTCAAAGCCATCGCTCTCAACTTCAGAAAATCTGCATCTTCGACTCATTAAACGGAGGCAGGGCAAGTTAATCGCTCACAGATATTTGTATTAATCACGACGGAGGAGTCAAGCGTGTGTATGTGTGTGTGTGTGTGTGTGTGTGTGTGTTTTCTTTATTATTATTATTCAGAGTGGTTTTCTTGTAATGCTAATGAGCATTCTCAGTGCTCTCTGCCAGAGGGGGGGGGGGGGGGGAGAGAGAGAGAGAGAGAGAGAGAGCGAGAGCGAGAGAGAGAGAGAGAGAGAGAGAGCGAGCGAGAATGAGAGCGAGAGAGACATCGTTGCTAGTTAACAGCTTTGCTAAGGCTAACAATCTGCTTAAAGGTCCAGCATTTAAAATTGTAGCTGGCTATTAGTGGTTAGGTGGCTAGGCAACCAATTGAACCAATTAAGTTGGCCTGTACTGGCCTGTATTGTGTAAAGTGTCCTGTACTAGCCTGACGTGTGTAAGTTGGCCTGTACTGGCCTGTACTGGCCTGTACTGGCCTGTATTATGTAAGGTATCCTGTACTAGCCTGTAGTGTGTAAGGTATCCTGTACTAGCATGTATTGCGTAAGTTGGCCTGTATTGCGTTAGTTGGCATGCACTGGCTTGCATTGTGTAAGGTGTCCTGTACTAGCCTGTAGTTTGTAAGGTGTCCTTTACTTGCCTGTATTGTTTAAGAGGCCAGTAGGCACATCCAAAATGATTTAATCGTCTTTGACATGATCGAGTATTCTACAAATAATGAGGTTACACCACAGACAATTTGTGGCAGCTTTTTAGCCATCGGAAAAATCAGTTCAAATGATCACACTTTGGTCTCGTTGTCATCTCCCTGAGCACCGTACATGTTGTATGACACAGCGGAGGCACTAGCCTTAAACGTTTCTCACACTTCTCATATCGTATGTATAGTGGTGAATGACATTCATAAACGTAATTATCGCCATCCGTATTGAGTATTGATCATTCATCTCGATTGCAGTTGGCTCTAACAAATCTTGTTTTCATGGGATTATGCACTAATTAAACACACTTTCCATTTCCGTCAAGTCTATTCCACTAGTAAATTATACACACTTGACCTTTTAAGGGGAATTATGCAACTTTTTTGGCTTAATTTACCTTAATATTACAAGTTAAATGTCATTGTGATGGTTCTATAACACTTTATGGGTCAATTGGTCGCTGTTTGGACTCCCCGGAGGGCATCTAGGCGGAGAAACGGAATATGAAAGATTGTGTCGGCAACCCGTTGCGCACTGTCGCAGGAGTCTCAAGTCTTGCAAAGTAACGAATTGCTTTACGGCACAACAGACCCACAAACTTTGAACCGGCTCAATGTAAACACAAGTAGCGAAGGGATTGTTACATTCATCATGGATCAGCCTACTAAAAAGAGACAGATAAACCCAATGTCGGAGGAACAGAAGAAGAAAAAAGGGAGACTTACCGACAGAGACCGGACACGAGTAAACGTTGGGCGAGCTTCTCAGGAATAGCGTGAACTGAAAGACGAAGAAGGCCACAAATCGGACGCCGACTTGGCCGCGTTGCTCTTGAAATCGTAAGTTCCCTTGGGTGAACTCCTCCTCTTTTTATTGTGGCTTTCTTGATGTTGATAGTCTCTGTAGAAATGTGTTTGGTCGACGGTTTTGTTGTTTCTAGCTTGCTTGCTTGCTTGGGTGTTAGCTCGCTACCAAACACGTTTGTTGCCATGGTTGTTTTGCTGTTCGTTCTGTCTCCAGCCCCCCAGACCCTGGCTAAATCCCCAAAACCAGGTTTTTGTTTATTGAGATCAATGGACCGCTTTTCGAATGCCGCCGATTTTTCTAAGAGCGTAGCCTATTTCATGTGATATGTCCGTCTGGCCATATAATGCAGTACTCTGCACGAGAGCTGCTGTTAGAACATATTTGTCGGTGACAGAACTGTTTCGAGACTTGAACCTCCATTATAACTTTAGCCATGTTACATCTTTGGTGTAGTTCCCCACTTGTCAACATGTTTGTGAAAAGAAAAGGCCTGCTTGCCCCGGTACAGCCACCACCCACATCCAAACCTGTGCAGGTACATGTGTCACGAGGAAATCTAGAGAACCCTCAAGAAGATGCTCCACAACAGCTATAAGGCAAAAATCAAACCATGATGAACTGTCACTTGCATTCTTTTCAATATCCAAAATAAATATTTTTTCAAAAAAAAAAAAAAAAAAGTGTGTATTATTGAACAAATGAAAGAAAGGTGGTGCAAAAATCTGTTATATAAGAAAGCGAAACATTTTAAACCCATATGCATTAATATTCATTTGCAATGATTATTTGCAAACATTTACAAGGAAACATAAATGTGTCCCTAATCTTTCAGACACATCTGGCTATGACAACTTTCCTGCGGGACTGGCGACAGCATACCCTCTCGATGCCTGAATCCATTTCCCTGTAATTCCGTACACAAGTGACACACTTGAACAGATACATAAATGTACGACTGCTGCATAAAATGTTTGTGCTATCGTTATGTATTTTGTTATGCCAACACCATGCCAACCAAAGATAAAACAATTCTAATCTAGGATATAAACTCTCCCCGTCAACTAGAAAAAAGTATGGGTTTATTGTAACACAAATACACTATTTCAAAATGTATAACCTTGTCCACTCTTTATGAACATCTCCCTCGGACATGGCTCTACGCATTCGCCGGCTTCTTTGAAAACAAATACACATGGCTAGCGTAGAAGTGGATGGGAAAGGGTTGTCTAACCCTACTACGAAGCTGTTGAGGGGGCTGTGCAGAGAAAAGTGTATGCGCAAACCGAAAAAACAGCAAAGAAACTGCATATCCGGCATAGTGGGCCTTAAATGCCGCGTTTCCACTGCAGGAGGCCGTACGGTTCGGTTCGCCTCGGTTTGCCTCCGGTAGGAAGGGGGCGGTATAGCCCAGCTCAGTTCCGAGGGCGCGTTTCCACCGCCGACAGTACCCTTTATGGTAGGCCGGATGTCTATCACCGCGGCAGCTACGTAAACATAGTGACATCATAGCAGCGCAGAGGAGAATGCAGAGGAACGTCTCCACCTCCTTGTTCGCCCAAGCAAGCATTTTACGCGACATGTTCTCAGCGTTCATCCGTCAAACTCAGTGCAGTGCAGTCTGATGAACAGATGAACTGCAGCATGGAGGAGAAAGTGATTGTTGCCGTTTGCGATTCCCGGAGCTATATATATAATACTATATAATTTAATTGTATATAATATCAAGGCCAAAAGCTCTGTGCGCCTCCAGATGGCCGTAGCGTGGGGGGCTCTCATAGGGATTGGGCTTCACAGGGTTTGTTTACCGGAGTTGCTATAGTTTCAAGTCTTGTGCGTTCTAACGGTTTATTAGGTGGGCCCATAATACATCTCGGTCTAATCAACTTCATTCACTGCCTCTTCCGTGGTCGTTACAATATTATGAATAGACTGCGTCGGGTCCTCCGACGTCTCTCCCTCTTCCACAAAAGGTAAAGACAAGGCAATGGTGGTTATGGTGTTGTTCCCAAAAAAATTCAACAAAACTTGCACAGTGACAAATTATGATTTGTGGCGCGACAAAACTTCGGCGACAAATGACGTGTTTGGTGTGAACGCAGGCTACTGTTTGGTTGTTTTATCCCCACGTCACCTGGAAGTGACGATTCTGTCGACCAGTCAACGGAGGGGGTGTGTAGCTCGAATTTTCCGGCACCCTTTCAGGCGTCTCAGTACCCCAACAGAGGAGTACTGAAGACGAGGGCAAAACGAGTACGGCTCAGTCCGGGTCACGCCCACTTTTGGCGGCGGAAACGCAATCCTTACCGCACTTTTGCGAACCGAACCGTACCGCACCCTGCAGTGGAAACACGGCATAAGTGTAAGTACTAGTATTCAATGCAGCACTATTTATCAGAAAATGTGTGCATATGAATGTAAATAATATTAGTAGTAATTTATTTAATCATTGATGTAATATTTACTAAGATCAAAGCCGTTCTTTTCCTTTCATTATTGATTAGCCTCTCACCAACCATAACACTGTATTGCATTGTGTTTCACAGAGAAAGAAAAAGCAGACACCCGGTGTTTATAAAAGGTGATGCAATGTCTGGTTTACTTTTATAACGGCTTTTCTTTTTAAAATCCTACATCCCCAGAGTAACTGGAACACGGCGTGAAAACGAAACTTGTGTTTGTACCCAATTCCATACGTGTGGTCCGCTCAAAGTGAAATTCTAAACGCACACCTTTTTATTTATATATTTCGCAGTTTGTGTAATGATGCAATGACCCTCGCAATGAAAGCAACCCTGTATTTCTTTGCTTCTGAAAGATTGTTCTGCATCGCCCACCCAGAGGAAGGAAAACTGACCTCCTCTACCTACAGTACATTGTTAGAGGTTTGTGATGGTGTTTTCTATTCCATTTGCAATGGTCGCCGCTGGCGATGTAAAGGACTGACAGGTTCATGTTCCGAACTTTTGAACTTTTGTATTGATACGGGTATTGTTAGTGCCTTTATTCGCATTGTGCGTTTTTTGTCCACTTTTTATTGATACATTTGACTACCGGCGTTTTACTCAAATGTGTCTCTGTGATACCGATGTGTGCTTATTATTATAAAAATCATATCTTGTTCCTGTCGTGTTGTTTTGTTTCACTTGCTATGCGCTTTGTGCAGAATTTGTGCATGGACCACCCTCTATAAATAAAGTTTTGTTGCCTTGAGAAGTACACAAACCGTTTTCATTCATACTTTAATTTGTGTCTAATGACGATATAATCGGGGACCTGAATTAGACGTGCCACAAGACGGAAGACACAAAAGTTATAAGGCTCAAATAAGACAAGGAAGGCGGGAGGTGACATTTAATTTCCCCATCTGTGGAGTCGGTTAACCGTTCACGTCAGAACCTTCCCTCAACCCGTCGCTGGTGTGTGCGGTGTGCAGGAGTGTCCCGACACCTCACCCTGTCGTCTTGGTCCCTGGCACACAGAGGAGTGTCTCACAGGGCCATGGATTACCTTCACCGATCACTCTTACTCTTTCACCAGGCCGTCAAGACAGGCCCTCAACCTGTACCGGCGTGAATACCTCTCAAAAAACCAAGGTAGTATTCAGAGGAATTGGAATTCAACTAGACTCTGCACAGAGTTGTATGTACAGTACGTTGTATGTCCTGGCACTTATTGTACGCACTTATTGTATATTTGTACGTCCTGTCACTTAATGGGCCCACTTATTGGAGGTTGAACGTCCTGGCACTTAATATACATGCTTATTGTACGTTGTATGTCCCAGCACTTACTGTACTTACTTATTGTATGTTGTATGTCCTGGCACTTAATGTATGCACTTATTGTATGTTTGTACATCATGGCACTTAATGTATTCACTTATTGTATGTTGTACATCCTTTCACCAAAAATAGTACTTTGGATGTGTAGCATCTTATCCTAGCCATCTTTTTTGTACACAGGGAATGGGTTAACGTGCTCGGCACTTGTTTATATTAACCTCCTTGCTGTACCGACGCGATATATTGGTGTTTCTCCTTCTTCTGACAAATATACTTATTATAAGTCGCTTCGGCTACGAACGCTTGCTAAACTTCCTAAATGTAAACTAATAAACCTTGAAACGGTACGCATCCAAGCCCTTGTTCCCACTTCCATCCATAAAGAGCCCTGTTTTACCTCTGGGTGTGATACTGGTCAGCTGTTACAAACCCCCAACGTACAGTGAGATCGAGCGTGGGATGGTCCACATATGATGGATCGATTACAGGCCTGCCCAGCGGACCGCTCTGACTGGTTTGTTGATCTGTCCATCAAATGTCTGCGGTGGACACGCCCATGTCAGTCGATTTCTTTCACCCCTGGGGGTAAATGGGGGCCCCTTGGGGCGCGGCGACAGTGTGGACGCCGTAACAACATACACACACACACATAGACACACAGAGACACACACAGACACGTGTAGCTACCAAAAAAGCCTGTTTCACACGATCCCACGCACCTTTGATGCCAAAGCCCTCCCCAGACCACCTGCTCCTCCTTCGCTGAGACTCAGTAACCGCGGCAACCCCGTTTACCTCAAGCAACCCTCCCGAATCTTCAGGACAACTGAGCCGTTGCAAGAGTCTGAAAGATGAGAGCAAACCGATGTCTCCAACTGCTGTTTTGAGGATGTGCTGGCATTGGTGTACTTTTAACTTTAACCCTTTGTCAAATACGCATTCAATAAAGTACAAAAGCAATTCATGTTGCTGTGAAATGGCATCTACTCTTCATATCCATGCCTATTATCTTAATCCTAGCCCTAACCCTTTTTCTAGATAAGATAAAAATGTTTGTAAATTGATGGACGATTTAATTGCAAATTAGCACAAGCTGTAAATATTTTTTTAAGCAATGCATCCTCACTCGTTACACAACAAATTGTATAACGAGTCAATGTGTCTGTATGTGTGACAAATAAAAACACTAACTAACTTGACCTGCTATGCGTTGTGCGCATGTGTGTGTGTGTGTGTGTCTGCCTCCCACTTGATGTCTGTGTCCCTCTTGATATGCCGGGATTGAGAGATCAACAACTTAAACTACTTACATTCACACTGCATGCGTCCGTTGACAGCTCTCAGCGACTTTGCACTCTCGAAATGCATTGTGGGTCCACCCGTTCTGTCGGCTCGGTGGCCTGCGTCAAAAAGTTGAGAAATGTTCCACGTTTCGGGCTGCGACGGATCCGTCGGCCAATCAGATCGTGTCTTGCAAATACACTGTCCAATGAAATGGTCTTTGTAATACAACCCGGGAAAAAGGCATAGATGCGTCAAAAAAAGGCCCCATCCGTCGACGGACGAATGTAGTGTGACCGTAGGGAAGGGTTGTGAGGACTGAGGTGGAGGGCTTCAGTGAGCGAAGACGACATTCAACTGAATCTTTTTCTGTAGCTTTCTCCTCTCCCTTTAAGGCCATTGACAAAGGAATGAGCAATCAGTGGGGTTGGCAACATCTTTTGTTATTCATGAGATTTGAGAGTTTTTGTCTTAAATGCGTCATCTTTAACCAACTTTGTGTTGCAGCCCTATTGTGCGATTATTTTCCGCTTTCTCCTGCGAGTATTGAACATTGTCAGCCAGCAATCATGGACTTGAGCCCGTTGTTAGCGAGACCACAGTGTGGGCACACAAAGGAGTGGCAATGCAGGTTTTGAGAAAACATGATTAAGTCTTGAAAATCCAGAAACTTTGAAATCTGGACTCCATATGCATCATTCTATTGCACACATGATAAAACGTTTTGGAACTGTTGAATTGGTGAGCAATTGGCCTCAAAATGAAATAGAAGGGGTAGAGTATGCTTTATTAGTGTATAATCCCAAATAAGAATTGTTGTGTTTTTGTAATTGGAGAATGTGTCTTTTATATAGTAATAATTTTGACCAACCACGTTTGACTGAATAGGTCAGACACGAAAGATACTGACACAGAGAGAGAAAGCGATACAAAGCAAGACGCACAGAGAAAGAAAAAGAGAAAGAGACCAAGACGGGAACTGAGCGATAGAGAGACAGATAGCCGAGTGCGAAGGGGACCGAGCTGTTTTGGGCCTTTGTTGACGTTGAGAAATGCCTGTGCACATCTGGGAGTTTGGAACAAGGCGATGAAATAGTTTAGGCTTTTCTGGAGAGACTCCAGCGATACTTTAGTGGGTTTTACAAATCATAAAAATTGTGAAAAGGTGGGATTACATTTTTTCTCCGTAAACCCAAACCTTTCTCTCTAACACACCCACACCCACACCCACACCCAAACACACACACACACACACACACACACACACACACACACACACACACACACACACACACACACACACACAAATGTATAGTCTCTTGTTAATGGTGGGAACGAGTCTAATATGAGCTCGCTAATTTAGTACTTCTCCGGTGCATATCCCCACCGGCTCTGCCTCCGGGTGCGTTTTCCGATGTGATTGATCCAAAAAAAAACACAGCTACCTGCCGCCCGGGTTGACGGCGTTCCCGACCATCAAAGGGAGCCTGTTTTTCAAAGAACAGAAATAGGAATCGGCTCTCGCAGGGAAGATCTCGAAATTCAGATTTTCAATAGTCGCTCGGCAAAGTACGTTGAAATAATTATACGTGGTAAAAAGTGTATCCCCTCACGGCTCGGCTGAGAACCCTGGAAGGAGGGATTGGGGGGGGGGGGATGGTTTTGAGGTGTGGGCGGAGAAAGTGGTGCTCTTGATGTGTTATATAATTATTCCGTGTTTTGTCTGGGTATTTATATTTTTACAAAATTATTCTTGCCACCATTTCCGACCGATTCAACATGAAAAGTGCCCGCTGCATTCCTGGATTATCCACGTTCTCTGTGTCTAATTAGGATCCCACCTTTTCACCTTGTGTGTGTGTGTGTGTGTGTGTGTGTGTGTGTGTGTGTGTGTGTGTGTGTGTGTGTGTGTGTGTGTGTGTGTGTGTGTGTGTGTGTGTGTGTGTGTGTGTGTGTGTGTGTGTGTGTGTGTCCTCCTTGTAAACAATCAATACAACCCCTTTGCTCAAAACAGGTCCTTCAGAAGCAAATGAATGGAACCCCTTCCTAATTGAATTTGGTCTGGATCAGGCAGTGAAAGTCAGCCGGTAAGAACGACACTAATGACTGGTCACACAGCAACCTGTGGCATCAATCAAAATTCACTTTGCGCGGTAATAAATACAGAAATAAGTGTATTTCATCGTCTCGGGGAGCTACAGTAGAATTAATCATGATTACACGCAGGTATTCCTCCGAGATCATTTTCTTTTAGCCGACTGACCTCCAGAGGGGGTTTTAGTCTCGGATAAAAAAATTTAACCAAGCGAGTCTGAACTTTATTTAAAGAATGAAAGTTGTGCTGTTGGGTCGAATACGTTTTTTGAGAGAGGGTGGATTAATCAATGGCTGCCGGTCGTCGCGGCAAATACAAGGAGAGGGAACTTGGTGCATTAACATGGTGCTTTCAAAACTTAATTCACTATGCTGGAGAGGAAAAAGGAAAATCCAGTTTTCTGACACTGTCTGGAGTTGACAACGTTTATTTAAAGAAAGACGCACTTTGGAACCAACTGCCACCTTCAATAAGAGACGCTCCTTCAGTCGCCATTTTTAAATCTAGGTTTAAAACACACCTCATCTCCCTGGCCTTTCCTGCCCTTTTGTGATATGTAGTTTATTTGTACGTTTTTCATGTACCGTCTATGTATGCGCTATGTGTTCTTTTATATGCCTTTTTACACCATGTACGGCACTTTGGCCAGTGAAAACTGTTTTTAAACGTGCCTCATAAATATATTTGACTTACTTACTAAGAGAGAGACAGGGGCAGGGTAGTGTTCGACTCCTCGCGGAAAGTTTCTTGGTCTGACTACCTGTAGTTACAAATATAAGAACAGAAGCTTAAGCTAGTTATAAGAGGGTAAACGCAGTAAATGGTAAAAGGACTGGATTTCTGTTGCGCTTTTCTAACCAGTGGCCACTCAAAGTGCTTTACAATATTGCCTAACATTCACACTTCAATGGCAGTGTCAGCCAAGCAAGGCGACAGCGGGAGCAGTCAGGTTGAGGCGTCTCACGCAGGGACACCTCGAGCCGGGGATCAAACTAGCAACCTTCCGAATACCAGCCGACCCGCTCTACCTCCTGAGCCACATGCCGCAAGTAGGTAGGACGTATGGGTGGGGAATCTTAGTCAATGACACTACAGGCCCCTAATAATGGGAATTAAATCCATAAGCCTTCGCCTGGGAGTTAGCTAAGTCCAATGTGCTATTCAGGGTCATTCTTATGTTCCCCGTCCTAATTTCCCAGGGTTACATGTTCCCCAGATGTTGAGGGCACATAATAGGAACTTGAGAAAGGATCGCATGCTTAGAGGCTCTTTTGTACCGCGGTTCTACGTATTCGCTCCCCGAGGCTCCGAGTTCCCCAGCTCAATATAGTGGATAATGGTAACCTGATAAAGATATTCCCCAGCTCTGAATTCACTTGATACGAAATGGGCTGCTGGGTAAAGTCATTAAAGGGGTTTTCTGTTCCCCGTTATGGCCGTGAATATATTAGGGAACTTATCAAATGGTTGGAGTCGTTGAATCGCATAGCTAAATGCTTCCTTAGCAGGACTAGCCTAGCATACATGTTTTTGACTTCCATCTGTCTTTTAAAAATCATTAAAAATGATAACGTCGTGACTACAGTTTCTGGTTTGTTTTTTCCTTCAAGTCATTTTTTTTTTTCCGAATTTATCTATAGTTGATCTTGAACACCTTTTACCCTGTTTTTAGCTGGGACTGCTATAATGTCTTTACACCAATGCAGTGACATTGAAACGAAAAGAAGTGGCATTTTCGAGGGCCCTTCAAAATCCAAAAAATAAAACCTTTGTCCAGTAAATAAACATGTATAGTATTCATAAAATATTCTAACTTGTTCTGTTCAAATCAGGGTGATCACGCGTTAACAGAATAGCAAACCTAGGAACATACTGTATATAGCTCCCCTCTATTCTCTAATTTGTTTGACTACCTTCTGTAATAAATTGTTTTACAATCATGCTTTATTCCTCCACAGACCCTTAACTTCAAGTAGATCGCCTGTTCGACGAGCTGAACCATACTCGAACAAGTGTTGTTTTTCAGCGACAGAAGGAAATTTTTGCGGAGCATAAACAATAGCAAATGTGGCGTGTGGGTGTGGGTGTGGGTGTGGGTGTGGGTGTTGGTGATGGCTGGTTGAAGCAGCCTCACCTGGCCCGAGACAGAGTGATTGGTCTCTGGGGCTCGGTGAGGCTGCACGCCTGTTGCAGATTGGGCAATCAATGTCCATATGTTAATTTGAAGTGATGGCATGCCACCAGTTATGAGTGGTGAAACAATAAAGTATACATCATCTATCTATCTCTTAGCCATTGCAAGCCGTCTGAAAATATGCTCCTTCCTGTTCCTTAGTGACAGCACGCGGGTGATGTCACATCAAGTGGGTGTGTCCACCTAGATACACTAAGGATGTTCACACAAACAAGTACCAAACACTAACAATCGCACTGAAAATGGGTAAATAGATTAACCCATTCCCTGTATACAACAAAGATAGTACTATTACTACTAGTACAACATATAATAAGTGCGTAAGAGGTCAAGGGGGGAGGGAGTAAGAAGAGAGGCTATGCAGAGTCCAGGTGAACTCTGAAGAAGTTATCCTTGAGTCTGTTTTTGCGGAAGCTGGTGAGCGAAAACACACACACACACACACACACACACACACACACACACACACACACACACACACACACACAACACACACACACACACACACACACACACACACACACACACACACACACACACACACACACACACACACAGCGAGATCTCCTGCTTGGCAACATGGAACCCCAGCTCATGTACGAAGGTGGAGCGTCATAGCGACCAACGTCATGACAGCGAGCAACACGTGTTGACCCAGTCATGTCAGGCCTAGGGGCCGGGGGGAGTCTGACAGGCCCCGCCCCCCACCCCCCGCCCCCCCGGTAGATGACCGCCCTACCAGTAGGCATCGACATCAGTGCATGTCACCCAGCACTGGAGGCGGTGTCCGTTGATGCACAGTCCTTTAGTCATTTAGCACACTCGCCTTTTTGTAACGTCCAAAGTCGACTGGGTTCAAGTGTCGCTGGCTGAGGTCGTCTCAAGCATGTTTGTTACAGCGCCCATGAAACTCATTCATATGGCCACAACATATTACAACTTTGACAGAAATAGAGGTTGAAAATATGGTTTATTAAACAACAACCCTGAGTTGACCTCATCATACTATAGCCTACTGAGGTCGGAGAACAGGAAAGAAGGCATAAGAGAGAGACTGAACCAACCACTCATTGGGTTGTGGGATTCATTGGGTCTCCGAAACTATCAACACCGAACTAAAGTCTAAACTTAGGAATAAAGATGAATAAAGCTTTGAGTATCGACGAAGAGTGCCACTGGGATGAGGAGTGGCGGGTGGATAGAAAAACAAACCGAGGGTTCGATGTGGGTTTCTGCCCAAATAAACATTAAACATCTCTGTATTTAGAGGCAGTATTTTGTGTGTGTGTGTGTGTGTGTGTGTGTGTGTGTGTGTGTGTGTGTGTGTGTGTGTGTGTGTGTGTGTGTGTGTGTGTGTGTGTGTGTGTGTATGTGCGCACACACACACACACACACACACAGGAGTTCCAACTATGTGCCATCATGTGTTGATGCCTTTTCCCCGTCGAACCCTTTTAGTTAAGTTGAAACAGTTCCAGATAAAAAATACATCTAAAAAGTTAGAGTGTAACTCACGCCTTCCCGAGGTCCCCACTCTGCCAACTGTCAATCTCTCCACACATGCGTGGGCATCATGAACGCCCCACGGCGGCCATTTTCTTTCTTTTTTTCCCTCCCTTTCCCAGTGCTGTCATGTCATTGGCCGCGTGAGTGGCTCCTTGTTGTTACCGCGAAAGCGCAACACACCCTGCTTTACTCAAAGTGTGCACACACACTCGTCACACGCTTGACATCGCACTGAAACATCGGCTCGCCGACGCAACCGTTGTCCACTAAATAATTTGTATTATTCTCTCATGTGTCTGGTGCTCTCGGCCTTGTTGGATGCGTGAGCGACTCGTCGCTTGGCCGCAGTTTATTACAAATCCACCGCCTGGGTGTCAGAAAGGTGAAGAACAAGAAAAAAGCATTAAAACCCAGAAAAGAAACAGACAAAATGTCCTCCTCAGCCCTTTGAGCACAGCTCGCAAAAAAAACTGTTGGTGGGGTTTCTCTTATCCCGAGCTTTGCGTTTTTTAAACCACTTTCACGAAAGCGAGCGGTAATTTGAGCTAAATCGCTTTCTTTCTTCCATTGGTGATGGATAAGAGGGCCTGTTTGGAGGGGGAGAGAGTGTTCACCGCATTGTCCTCTGAATTTCGGATACAGTAGGCAGGGGGGGGGAGGATGATACTAAAGACTTTTTTTGGAGGAGAGAGAGAGGAACACTCGGTTAAGGAGATTAAAGGAGTGGTGCAGGAGAGTAGGAGAAAACACCCTTTTTTTGGTGGCTTTAATCCTCCACGGGTTTAAATTAAGTGGAGACAGTGTTTGAACAGGGGGAAACTGAGGCCACGGTATATTGAGTTTCGGAGTCTCCATGCCAGAGCGTGATAGCAGTTCTGTGTTTATTGTGTAGACGTAGTGTAGACATGTGCTTAGGACTGTTTACTTGTCTGTTTTTGTTTTAAGAAGTGTACAAATACTCAAGACAAATGCATAATGCATCATAATTGTAATAAACTGGGAATAGTCACTCTTATGACTGGTCCCAATGGACATGCTAACCAGGGATAGTAAAATTGTTTGAGAAGCTATGAGCTATGAGAGTGCATGCCATTGTTAACTAGGAAAATAATTTTTACAAATGGCAACGCATTTCGCAATCGGCAATTAAAAATGCAGAGTGGTAATGCAACCCACAATTCAGTCAGAGTTATTTTGATTAAATATTTGAATGAAAGTTCAATCGCATTTTCTATAGCCTTGTTTTTCGTCATCTTTATTCAAATGTACATTCTACCTGTTCTGATGCTGCCTCATATATTGTGTGTTACTGTATTTAACATATTCATAGTTGTTTTACCATGTCATGAAGGCCAAAGGAGTTTCAATCTTCGTAGAGTGTAAAGTCTATTCTATGCTTGATAAGTGAACAAGTGAGCAAGTGTAGCGAACCAGTTTAGACAAATATAAAGAATTAAACGATAAAACATAGGCGAAGGCCATACTCTGAATGCCTTCAAGAGTGAATTCCTTTAATTGCATGCGGCGGAAAGTGCGGCAGGTAAAGCCTTCAGCTTTCAGTACGTTCAGCATTAATGAAACACGGCCATAGAAAAAAAAAGCATAGGGAAAGAGCCTTGAACAATATACAACCCCGGAAAACGAAACTTAAAAAGTGAAACGGGTCGGGGAGCCAAATGTAAGCCAACTAAAAGTCCACCGGCTTACCGGGATAATACACAATAATAAGTTGGATGTTTTGACTTTGAAAACCGTTGGTTTTACTTTGAGGTGGGAGACAGGATGTCTCATTATGCTCGCCTTCCGACGTGAGAACGCCGCGACATGCCCGATGAAACGCAGAATGCAGGCTTTTTACATTTCAGAATAAATTCATCGGAACTAATTATTGAAGAGCTAATTATAAAAAAATGATAATTGTTGCCTGGGGCAACACATTGGGAGAGGGGGGGTGGTGGTGGGGGGGGGGGGGGAGAGAAATACATTTGAAAGGCAAAGCGGTTGGCGATGCAAAAGCTGTAATCCTTAACATGCTTTTCTTTGTGTCATGTCTTTGCAACGCTTTACTTTAAGGCTTGGTTTTTTTCTTTGCCTGGCGGAACGAACACCTTCTCCGCGTGGTTCTTGTAAAAGAAAGTTCCCGAGCCTCCTTCAACAAAGAAGTGCCTGGAGTAGACACGGCATTGTGTAGCGTGCTGTGCTCTGCTGTACAGCTACGGACGGCTGTGATGGTGAACATGCTAGCGTCTTTGGCATGCCTGTGAGCGTAAATGCAAATATGTTGCTGGCGTGATCGCGTTTGTTCTGTTTGATTGTTGAACTTTAAGTCGCTTTACGCTTTGATTGTTCTCCGCTTTGAGTGCCTTGGATAGAAGCGTCCTCTATTTAGATGAATACATCTGAAAGCAAACGTGATTATTATGTAGATCATTGCTGGCACACAGACAGAACAAATGAAGGATTTAAGCCCAAATTAATTCAGAATCTCATGTATTTCTTTTCATACAGACGACAGCGCGACATGTCTTTTCATTGTTTGGTTCGCTTGACAAAGTCCTGTGTGAACTCAAATCAAACCGTGTAAAAAATTCAACAAAGTACCAACGTCACCACTTCAGCGGACCAAATCTTCACAATCCAGGTGTAAAAACAACCTTTTGAGCCTTTTTACTTTGATGTTTGGGCCTGCCATCCAATAATTAAAGAAAATCTGTCTTGCGAACCCCTTCACTACATTATCCTATATCCATGTTCAATACATTATCGAATACAAATAACTATCGTCCATATGTAGCTGTATGTCCATGCATCACTTGAGTTGTCATCTACATTTTCTGAAGGAGACAAGAGTCAATAGCTCATTTTGCGGACACGGAAATCACTATTATCTACATGTTTCCTCTGAGCCTTCTTTTGCTTCCATTTCTATAACCTTCACGTGATCTGAGATAATCCAATTACCACGTAAACAGATTACATATCCCAATGAGAGTGCATCGATCGGCTAATAACCCAGTGATTCCCTGCTGTTTCGTTATCTTCCTGTGACTTAACTTATTGCTCAGCCGTCAGCCCTATATTGGATTTAGGGCTGTTGGATAAAAGCGTCTGCTAAATTCCCTGAATGTCAATGTTATACCGTTGTCGAAACGAGTAGATCCAACAAATATGCATCCACAATTATGTAAATAAAAACATATTAGTCGACTCTTGCCTTTTTTGTTGGCTGAAATGTACCCCGACTGGAGGTACAGACTATTTAGTAGCTTTATTTTCGGTAAATATTCATCTTTGGGACAGTTTGGATCACTGGACAGCGCCATAATTGGCTACAAAACAGTTGAGTTGTGCATTAGCAGCTTGTAAATTCGCTGAGCTGCTGTTTCCTCAGCAGTTCTAGGGACTTTTGGGACCAATAGGTAAATTAGCTCCCTGTTGAGATTTGCGTGGACAATACATCAGATGATACTTATTGTTTTTGTCGCGCTAGGAACATAAAGATTATCGCAAATAGGCTGGTTTACTTTGTACGCGGAACAAAGACACTTCTGAAATGACACCAAATTTGTTGTTGCCATCTGTTTTCGTTATTTTTTTTGCAGTTTTCCTTCTCCTTTGTGATTCACTGTTTGTTTGGCCAACATTGTGGACTTTTTATTTGTTTCTTGAGTGATACGGTCACTTGTGGATGCTTTGGATGACGGCCAGCTAGCTCCAAGCTTCTAGACCCAGGGGTGACGCTGAGGATTTTGGCATCTTCCAGGTGTGTGTGTGTGTGTGTGTGTGTGTGTGTGTGTGTGTGTGTGTGTGTTTGTATGTGTGTGTGTGTTGTGTGTTGTGTGTTGTGTGTTGTGTGTGTGTGTGTTTGTTGTGTGAATGTGTGTTCTGACGGGCATAAAGCAAAAAGGCTGTATTTGGCCTTGGAAATATGAGCTCTGTGTGGCTACGTGTTAAAGCTAGGGTGGTCAATTTTTTTACTGTAATATTTGGCAAAAATGTCATAATAGCCAGTCAACTAAACGTAGGTGAAGTGCTCTGAGAATATCTGCTCATCACTTTGCTCTCCCCTGCCTCCGTGTGCACCTCCCAAAAATTGCCACCGCTCATACATCGTACACTTTGACCAATCAGAGCGAGGCTCAG
>OLKM01002095.1:22500-85501 GCA_900291075.1 Melanogrammus aeglefinus | reverse complement strand
TTAATCGCTTTAATTTTTTTTGGTTAAAGTATACAGCTATTGTATTAATATGAAATAATTTGAATTTTGCGTCTATGTAAATAAGTTGTTTAAAACTGAAAGAATGCATAGTACGATAAAATTACAAGCCAGTTGAACAAGGTGGGAATACATAAGCGTCTGCTTCCTCTCACATTCTTTTCGGACACAGACACTACATTATTTTATAAAGTTTATCGACACTTTATAATTATTGTGTTTTTGTGTTATGTGTATTCTGTATGATGTGGTCATACTTGCTTTTCTTATTAGTACTTTTTTTGTTTGATATAAAGACTAAATGAAATAATTGAAATAGGAGCAGGGTTTGGAAAGTGAAAACAAAAAAGTTTTACATCTGGGGTTCATGTCAGATTTTTGCCAGCCTTTTCTCATCATAGGCGCTTTATTTTCAAAAAAACTTTTGTTGTGGTTCAGTGTTACCCCAAAGAAAACAGTGCAACAAGCGTATGTGTGTTTTGCCGTCTTTAGTCTTGTGGCTGGATTACATAGGGAATCCGCGCCTGTCTGTTGCTGTCACGCACACAGCTTTCTTCTTCTTTTTTTTACAAACATTAGCTGATATTCAGCAACCTACCCACACCTCTCTGAAATTCCTTCTCCAAATACTGATAGACATGTTTTAGGTCCTTTCTGAAGGATCAGTGTGGTAGGCTGGGGTTTTTAAAGTGACGGGAGGAAGGACTGTGTGCTTGGTTGCCATTGGCCTCTTTGCAATGTTGGTGGCCTATGGTGGCAAAAGTATGTAAGACTCAAGTTTTTTCAGGGTCTTTTGGTGAACTACAAAATACCAGGGAGGAATAATTATGTGAATAAAATTGATACAAAGCCACCAGTGGCATCATTGTACTTTCAAAGCTGGTGGGCAGCATGTCTTTGAAATGGACTGCAAGGGCAGAAGGAAAGGATGCAAATGTCAATGAGTCAAATCAGGCCCTACTGTGGCCCTAATCATTAGCTGTATTCTTATGTACATGTAAGTCCTGATGTTCTCCTGCTATTTTCTGATGGCTGTAATGTCTGTGAACAACATATCCTGAGATTGTGTACCCTGAATTTATCTTGAAAAAAATACTACCACTGAGGTAGTATTTCCTCTGTAGAAATGTCAATTGACTTACATGTGGATGAGGAGTAGAAATTTGGTATTTCTCACACCACTTTAGTGGGCATGTTGATGAAGCTTAAGTCTGCATTTGCATGTCAACATCTAAAAAAATATAGACGAGATTATGAATCTCAAACGATTGCATCGGGTCATCCGACGTCTCTGGTTCTTCCACTTCCACATCAATCTGAAGTAGACTGAAACGCGACATGGAGGAGAAAGGATTGTGACCGCTATTGTCTCCTGCTGGAGCCTAGCTGCCACTGCCAAGGGACCACCACCTCGGCCAGCGGGCAGCAGGGCTCCAGTGGGACGACAATTGCAGGCAACAATGCCTTTCTCCTCCATGTCGCGGTTCATGTTATTCAGGGAGTCAAAAGCCAATGATCCTTTCCCCCAATTCCTTTTCAACCATGGCTGAGAAGTAACCCCAACTACGAGTCTCGTTGTGGAATACCAGAGAACCCAGAGTGTCCGACGTGTTATGCGCCAACGTGGATGTGTTGGTCACTCTGGCACGCATCAGCACACCCAAGCTGATCCCAAATGTTTTCGATGGGGGTTGAGGTCAGGACTGCTAGAGGCCTTTCCATTCCTCTCCACTCCCCACATTCTGGAGGTAGTCTTGATAAACCCCGCCCTATGGGGGCAAGCGTTGTCATCTTGGAGATAGAGTTCGGTCCCAGACTGTGGAGATATGGATTGCCACTGCTCCACACTTTGACCTACGATCCAACTGCCGTAGCAGAATCTGGACTCATCACTGACATAACGTTCCTCCACATGTTTCAGGTTGCAGTGCACGTGTTGCGACACCAGCGCAAACATGCCTGACGGTGAAGGGCAGTCTATGGCAGGACTCCTGGCAGCCCTATGAGAATGGAGATTGGCTGCGTGTAGTCTGTTCCGGATTGTCTGGGCAGAAAGCCGTCAGCCATATCGTCCTGCAAACCTTGACTGCAAATCTGTAGAAGACGGCACCTAAGTGCTGACAGGGTGATGAAACGGTCTTCTTGGGGTGTCGTCTTCTTGGGACGCCTACTTCGCGGCCTGTCTTTGAAATCCCCCGTTATATGGAACTTGGCCTTCAGTTTGGAGAGGTTACTAGGGCTCACTTCAAATAATGCCGGGACTATGTGGATAGGGCTTTCCTGACCCGGATCGAGATGGTGAGAAACCAGCAGCTCCACAAGTGGCAGCTTCAACAGTCCTCTTTCCTCCATGGCTACGCATTCCAGCGTGGCTCCCTCACGATGGGTCTCTTGGATGGAGAACGGCTGCGACCAGATGCGGGTAGCCTCTTTCACACACTCGGAGAATAAGGGGAGAAGTTGACTCTCCGCCCTTTTCATCCGGGGTAAGCGCTTGCCTTGGTACCGGAAACCAGTCTTTTTGGGGTGGAGCGCTGGGCCATGGGATTTCCAGCTTGGTGGCAGCGCGCCTGCACACATCGTGTAGGCTCGTGCCGATAGCCGGGGAACCGCCGTAATCGCCTCTCGCACCCTCTGTGCTTAGGTCGCGCAGGGTTCTTCGTAATCTAGTCTCTTCGACTGGTCGGAACGGTTCAGCACCGTACTCTTCAAACAGGACTGCGTCGTCTGAGCCATCGAGTGAGTCAAGCTCATCGTGGGCATCGCAGCCCTCTAGGCATTCGGACTCGGTCATCTCCCTTAGGTCCTCTTGCTCCGTCCTTTCACCCCAGTCGGTGCTTGCGCCCGCTGTAGCTACTTGAGTCTGGCCGCTAGGAATGGCTGGTGTGAAAAAGAGTTTCCTCGACGCACATGGTTGTTGTTAAAAAGCATATTTTTACTTAAAAACAACTAGCACAACAGTCGATTACCTTGCACAACTTGAGCCTCCCTCCAGTCAAGAACTGTGGCCCTCTTAAGGAGCACCCAAATGGGTGTGGCTCAATTAACCTATGAGCCACAGCTGCAGACTATTACGGCCAGACAGAAACATGTGCATCTCTTAAAACATGGTTTAACACAGTGAAGATGCCATTCACATCTTCACAGGGGGCTCCGACAGTAATGGGTCTTCATCTGTCAGGCTAACATGGCGAGCTAGCCGACGCCGGAGACTTTTCATTGGGAGTCGCAGTGGTTGCCCGAGGCACTCGTTGCAGGTGAGGTTGGGGTCTTTTTCAGATATATTGTTCCTGCAAACCGCAAACCCGTCCAGGCTTTTTCGTCCTTTGTGTTAGGGGGGACAAAGAAGCGAGTAACTGTAGAAGTGAGTAACCACTGTTTGGAAACGGGCTGGTTAAAGATTTTTTTTGCGACAAGCCTATCTGTCGACAACCGCTTAGTAGGCACTAGCGCCTAGCGAGCGAGTGGTAAGCTCACTCTGTGGACAGTAGTATAGAACCTTGGCACTTAGCAGTATCGTCGGTCGTTACTTGAATGACGCTGTACGCAAGGTCAGATAATTATATAGGGGGCTGACCTGGGTGCGTCAGAAGTAGCCAGCCAATCATGGCTGGCGTAGTGATAAAGTGCTTCTGAGGAATACGCGGGCAGGCGTACCCATATGTGAGATACCTCACGAGTGCTTGAAAGAGAACTAGACGTGTTATGCGGCATAACATCAACAGCAGAACGGTTATCCAAAATAACAAAGTGTACAAACACTTGCGTTTACAGTGTGTTTAATTCACACACACACACCCGTGGCGCTCGCACGGTCGGTAGCTCATTGGGCCAAAGCAGAGAGAGGGGAGGAAACATGTTCCCAGTATGACGACATATGGGTAAAGAATTCCAAATCGGCGGCATATGTGAGCTTTGTTTTTTTCAAAGGGCAGAGCAGGATAGCTAGTGCTTGTTTTACACCCAACGCCATTTCTAGCTACTGGGGAGCCACAGGCAGGCTAGGGGAACTTGTATTAAGGTTAGAAAACCTCATAAAGTGAAATTGAACATGCTTTCATGGATGGAATCATCAAGCACTCTGTATGCCTGACGGGGATTTAGCAGAGGTAAATCTTGTCCGAGACACTCACTACTTTTAGTTCTCGCTATCGTTCAGATGATTGGAACTTCTTGCTTCTCCAGTGAGGAGAGGGAGGAAGATCCTTCCTCTCCTCATATATTGAGGCCTAATTATATCTACATCTTGAATATCGGCAGAATATCGATATCGGCAATCTTTTACTCCCTATTATCGGTATCTGCAGCATCGGCCTCTAAAATCCAGTATTGGTCGGGCTCTAATACATAGATAGGCTACTGTACAGAGATAAATTCTTTATTGATCCTGGATGAAATTGAAATGTCATGTGTATTGTACATGCGTACATGTGGACCCATTCACATGAAATGCATTACTGTGTATATTTTGGCTCTTATGTTTAATGAGGGATACATGGTTTTAGGTTTTGACATGTTTTTATTGACATATTTTCAGAACTAGAATTTGTACTATGCTCCTTTTTTATTGTAGCTAGTGTATTTGATTAGTATATGTATAGCATGTGAGAGTTTGGAAGGATAAAACGAAAAAGTTATAGGTAATAGTTAGTTGGCTATTCCCATGGTAATTCAAGCAGAACAAAGCATAATCTTTACACTAAATATGGCATTTTTTTTCATTCTAAATCAAGTGTGCGTGTGTGTGCGTGTGTGTGTAATATCAGTGTGTCAGAATGTAAATATTTTAGTTTGAATATACAATAAAAGCGTCTGGCATTTTCAATATAAGGCAAAAAAAAAGAAACGGAATTGAGCACTGCAGAGCAACATTGCCCTCAATAGCAGAGGAAATGCACCCCTCAGTAGCACAGGAAGTGCAGCTCACCCCTCTCAGTAGCATAGGAAGTGCAGCTCACCCCTTAGTAGCACAGGAAGTGCAGCTCGGTCTTGCAGTCGAGGCCCTGCAGCGCTCCGCTGGCGCTCAGGGATCCACAAGTGTAGCACTGTTGCGTATGACAGGTGGAGCAGGGCTGCCCCTGCAGAACCAGCCTCAGGGAGGCGTCGTTTCCCAGCGGCTCCCCCTGCAACCACATCCAGCGAGCTCCGAAGTGCCTCAACCCCACCCACACAGCGGGGGCGGGGTTGAAAGGAGTTCAAATGTGCTCATCTAGGCCCTGTTTACATGTGAGATTCTACCAGCCTTTTAAATATCTACGTTTTTAAGATTGAAGAACTTTTCTGTTTACACCCAAAAATCTGCGCACACAACTGTATGTGTGTTGATACGTAGGGGCAGTTTACGAGGGATCCCGGCCTGTGCACGGCACGCAACAGGATTTCCTTTTTTTGGGACAAACATTAGCTGATATTTAGTGACCTACTTACTCTCTCTGAAAACCTCTCCAATACCTGAAAAACATGTTAAGATCCGTTATGAAATTAGTAAAGACAGCTCTCCCCAGCCATTCTATGTATATGAATATATTGAATGTATATATCTATATATTTTATGGATATCTGCTCCACCACCAGAATACAATGATATATATATGTATATGTTTAGATAGAATCAAGTCTGATATATCTATATTTTGAATATGGCAAACTTTTCTCCTTAATATCAGTATCTGCGTCAAGGTTTAATCCATATATTGGCTACCGTGCATAGATAAATACCTAATTGATCCGGGATGAAATTGAAATGTCATGTGTATTGTACATACATACAGTACATGTATAAATACATGTGGACTTTACACATAGAAGTTAATATACATAAATACTGTACATATGTTTGGCTCTTATGTTTGATGAGGGACACATGCTTTTAGGTTTTAGGGCAGTCTTGCTTTGCACTGCTCAATTCTGTTTTTCTTTAAAGCCTTGTATTCAAAATGCCTGACGCTTTTATTTTATTGTTTGTATATTCAAAGTAAAATATTTACATCTCTCTCACACACACACGCACACAGAGACACACACACACACAAACACACACAAACAAAAAAAATGTGTCAGGAATTTTGAATACAAGGCAAAAAAGAAAAACAGATTTGAGTACCGCAAAGCAACACTGCCCTCAATAGCAGAGGAAGTGCACCCCTCAACAGCACAGGAAGTGCAGCTCCCCCCTCAGTAGCACAGGCCCATCCTCAGGGAGGCGTTGTGCAGCTCCCCCTTCAACCACATCCAGCGGGCCCCGAAGTGCCCCAACCCCACCCACGCACGCTCGCCAGAGTGGGGTCCTACATATAGGAGCGGGGTGGGAAGGAGTTCAAATGTGCTCATCTAGGCCCTGTTTACATGTGAGATTCTACCAGCCTTTGAATATCGAACGCTTTTAATATTGAATAACTTTTCTGTTTACACCGAAAATCAGCGCACAAACAAGTGTCTGTGTGTTGATACGTAGGGGCAGTTTACGAAGGATCCCGGCCTGTGTGCGGCACGCAAGAGGATTTCCTTTTTTTGGGACGAACATTAGCTGATATTTAGTGACCTACTCACCCTCTCTGAAAACCTCTCCAATTCCTGAAAGACATGTTAAGATCCGTTATGAAATTAGTAAAGACAGCTCTCGCTGCCGCTCTCCTTCTATTCATAATATATGTTTATATAGAATCAAGCCTGATATATCTATACATTTTGAATACGGCTTAAAGGTCCTTTGACATGCCATCAGGTGTGGTGTGATTAGCCGTTACAAGCCGTTGTGATGTCATAAGGGGCAGATTTTCAAAAACTGCTTGTAACAGCTACGCACACCACACCTGGTGGCATGTCATGGGACCTATCAGTATCTGCGTTGGGCTGTAATACATACATTGGCTACCGTGCATGAATAAATACTTTATTAATCCTGGATGAAATTGAAATGTCATGTGTATTGTGCATACATATAAATACATATAAATACATGTGGATTTTACACATAGAATTTAATATACATACATACTGTACATAATTTGGCTCTTATGTTTGATGAGGGATACATGGTTTTAGGTTTTAACTGATTTTTATTTACATGTTTTCAGAACTTGATTTTGTATTATGTTTAATTTGTTATAATTACTAGTGCATTTAATTGTTAGATGTTTAGCATGTAATAGTTTGGACGGACAAAACAATGAAAAATTATGGATAATAGTTTTACATTTTATGGCTACTTTCAATGAACATTCAAGCATTACAAGGAAAATCTCGCATTAAATGTCATGTTTTTCATTCAGTGTGTGTGTGTGTGTGTGTGTGTGTGTGTGTGTGTGTGTGTGTGTGTGTGTGTGTGTGTGTGTGTGTGTGTGTGTGTGTGTGTGTGTGTGTGTGTGTGTGTGTGTGTGTGTGTGTGTGTGTGTGAAATGTAAATGTTTTACTTTGAATACACAAACAATACAATAAAAGCGTCAGGCATTTTGAATAAAGGGCCAAAAAGAAAAAAACAGAATTGAGCACTGCAAAGCAACATTGCCCTCAATAGCAGAGGAAGTGCACCCCTCAGCAGCACAGGAAGTGCAGCTCACCCCTCAGCAGCACAGGAAGTGCAGCTCGCCCCTCAGAAGCACAGGAAGTGGAGCTCGGTCTTGCAGTCGAGGCCCTGCAGCTCTCCGCTGGGGCTCAGGGATCCACAAGTGTAGCACTGTTGTGTATGACAGGTGGAGCAGTGCTGCAGGCCCATCCTCAGGGAGGCGTTGTTTCCCAATGGCTCCCCCTGCAACCACATCCAGCGGGCCCCGAAGTGCCTCAACCCCACCCACACACGCTCGTCGATCAGGGCCTCACGGATCTCGCGGCTAGCCACCAGCAGTTGGTCTGTCTCGGAGGTCAGGCTGGCGAGGTCGTCGTGCCTCTCCCGGCAGTACTCCAGGGCTCCCTCCCAGGTCCTCCTCTCCATCACCACCACCACCAGGTTCAGGCAGAGGAAGCGGCGGGCAGTTTGCATGGTGTACAGACCATAGGATTTGTTATTGCACCTCATGCATAGTTCAGCCTGGTGCCTTGAGCTGACCGGTTGTTCGCTCGCCCAGGGCAGGTTGGAGGCGTTGCCGCCCCCAGACCAGCGCCAGCTCGCATCAACGGTCTCTCCACGATACAGTCCTACCCAAAACCATCTTACCCTAATTCCCTCTAACGCCTTGTTGATCTCATCCATGTCCTGGCTGATGGAGAAGGAGGCAAGCTCGGCGAAGTTCTTCCGGCAGTACAACTGCGCATCGGGCCAGGTCTGCCATTTCTCAACAAATACGTACTTCCCAGCCGCCACTGAGCTCGCCAGAAGGAGCATCGCGTAAATAGAGCGTCTCATCGAGAACGTCATTTTCAAACTCCCCGAGATACGGGAGTCCGGAGCAGTTTGCACGTCGACGCTCGTTTGGTGGAAGCAAGCGGATGGGGTGCTCAGTTGGATCTGACGGTGGAGATGGGGGAGAGGCGAGCTGTTACAAGACGCTTTGAATATGTTGATTTTTTTTAATTGTGCATAGCAAATAAGCTATCTTGTCACAGGCTGAAAAATAATGGGTTTTCCGTCCCTGATTTACCCTTAAGAGCGAGATGGGAAAGAGTGAAAATGTGTTCATTACATCTAGGCCCTGTTAATGTGAGATTCAACCAGCCTTTTGAATTACGACTCATTTTAGTTTTAAAAAACGTGTTGTTTACATCACAAGAACAGTGCGCACACAAGAGGTTTCAGATTTGTAGAACATCAACATGATTATGAACAGAAATTCAAGGTCTAGTACTGATAGAAACGTCAGAAAGTAGGCTCAGTCGATGGTAGTACAACGACTACCGCTGCAACTAGCACTACTACTTTTCTGCTACTACTACTTCTGAATAATTGTCGGCTATTACACTGGACTGGGGCGTGTTCTCTGGAACCAGATTTGATCTGACTCAAAGTATTTTGTTTTTGCAGAAATAATGATTAATAATTAATTCAAAATGAGTAGGTTTGCAGAAATATAATCATTTGATATTATAAATATACTTGACAAGACTGTCTAAGACATTATATAACATCAGCCTATTTGTACATTGCTGGTCAAGAAATAAATGTGTTAATATTAATCCCTAATCGCTACAAAAGTTGGATTGGTTAATGTCAGAAAGAGATCAAACTAGTATGGAAATTCAAACCATCATCAAGGTCACCTTGATGACACAGCGATAACATCAGGCTGTTAACATGACATGCCACGGAAGCTATTCAAAATAAGATGCAAACATTTCTTCTGCTTTCTATAGCACTGCTCCCCAACCTGTGACCACTCATTCTTCTTGCTGTCCAACAGATTTTCAGCCATTAATCAATAGTACCTGGTTCCGGGTCTGGGTGTCCCAGCTTGAGATGGAGAGTCAACTCCAAAATACGATGGCCCTGAAGTGCAGAACACAACAGCAAAAAAATAATAATAATTACCTACCTTTATCGGTTTGAGTCTTTAATGCTGTTGTGCTTTGTGATTTGCTGATGTGTTTTGCACTTCAGGCCGGGCCACCGTACCAAAAGAGTCTTGTATCCGTCATTTCAATTCTGAGAACCATTCTAAAAATACACAGATTGGAGTTCTAAACTGTGGTATGGGAGAAACTATTTAATAATTTTTTGTTTATAAGTCATCTATTTATATTCAATACCCTGTCATCTATACCAATATTTGTTTGATTATTTTTGGCTTATCCATTTTGGGGTATCAAAGGTTGAGAATACATTCCATCAGTTTCATTACATAGATTGAGTCGGAATAGCACAATTTTTTGCAAAGGTCAGCTTTGATGTGTAATGACAATATGGCATAGTGCGGAGATTCCGTGATAAATCACTCCATTTTTGTGTCAGTACACACAAAGCATTTTTTTTTTGTAAGTACATTCAAATTATGTCCATGTAGTGCTAATCGTAAGATACTCGAGAGTTGAAAGATTTCCGCAACAAGAAACTCTAAATGGTGCCTGGCAAGATTGCTGAAATGGTTTTGGCATTGTATTCCAAACCATTGATGTAAGCCTCTCCCGTGTACACACTTTCACCCACTTGAATAAAAATGCCAAAAACCAATAGCAACGCCGACTGACAACGATTTATTAAACCAAAACCCTAGGGAACCAAAACATTTTCTAACCGACATGAACACTTTAAGTCATGTCTAAGTCATGTATTCTAATGTAGATTCGGTGTGCTTGAGACTTCCCTAGTATTACAAAAGTGTTATCTTTAAAACTACATATTAACATGTAATAAATTATTCTGTAGCGTTTGTATGGATGTAATGCTGTCAGCTATCTTTTGATAGAGGTGCACAACTTCAATGAGTTGTACCTGAATAAATCATTGTAATTAAATGGCCTCATCCAAACATTCACACATGAATGAGATGAGTCACACAGGCTCATCTCTTAGCCATTTCTTCCTCTCGGTGTGTTTTCATTTATTTTGTGTAGCTCCTCCTCCCATTTTTGTTTGTATGCTTCGATTAGTTCTCGGCAGCACTTGTGAGTGGCAGTGATAAAATGGAATGTAACGTACCATAAATGTCTCTCTCTGCAGAGCGGTGACAGACAGCATCAACCAGCTGATCACCCTGTGCACCCAGCAGGCCCCGGGCCAGAAGGAGTGTGACAACGCACTGAGAGAGCTGGAGGTAAACACGCACACGCATGCACGCAAAACCACGTCCTTGTTGAGAGACAAGTGTGGCTGCCTAGCAACAGACCTCTGCTGGCCTCCCATCCTCAAAGCCCGGTCAATCTCTTCATGACCTTGTCTTTCACCGTTTCATCTTTTAAGAGCAAAGCGTGCCAGGGAGGGTGAACTACGAGTGAATGTTTGCAGATTAGAACAGAGTGATACGCAACATGCTTACTCCACAACATCTTGAGGTCTGCCTTAACGCTGATATAAAATATGGGCTCAAAGCGTGACCCATTTTTTTCAAATGTATTATGTAGGCGCAATTATTTGTATATTTTACTTTCTTATACTGTTTTTCAATGAGTGTCCTTTTCAAGGTGTTTTAAAAATCTGATTCCGATTTTTTTTACCAAGCCAAGTTAAAATAAATTACTTGGCTTGCCTTACTTTTATTGATTTGATTTCTTATGTCACAGCAGTTCAGTACAGAAAGATAATAATGTATAATGCATATTGATTAAATCTTCACTTTTTAACTAATTTAAAACATTGGTAAGGACCTTTGAGGTAATGTCGGTGTGTCGTAAGTAGACCTTTAACCTCTCTCTCCGTCCGCAGGCCGTGAGAGGGTTGCTGGACGGCCCCAACGAGCCGGTCAGCGACCTCTCCTACTTCCACTGCATCGAAAGCGTCATGGAAAACTCCAAGGTAGGGTGTGGGTCGGTGTCTGTGTGTGTCCGTCTGAGAGGGTGTGTGTGTGTGTGTGTGTGTGTGTGTGTGTCTAAGGCAGAGAATGTGCCTGAAGGAGCTGGTTGTCCCGACCCGGGTGAGAAATATAGCTCAGCCCCGCGATTCCCCGCCTCTCTCTCCCTCTCGACCTCTGACCTCTCCGTGCTGAACGGCAGGTGCTGGGGGAGTCCATGGCGGGCATTTCCCAGAACTGTAAGCTGGGAGACGTGGGGGCCTTCGGAGACTGCGTGGGGTCGGCCTCCAAGGCGCTGTGTGGTCTCACGGAGGCTGCAGGACAGGTACGGCGTGCTGCACCTCTGCTGTAGGGATGAGATGAGGGTTTAAAGTGTCAATGTATGGCCCGTCATTTCACGGCCATCCTCTGCCTTGTCTTTTTAAATCTTTTGAACAGCGCCTAGAGGTGAAAGACATTATCATGGCTGTTATTCATCACAATTATTATATTCGATTTTTTTTCTGTATTCATTTAATGTTATCTTAATTTTTTTCATTCTATAATTTTTTTTATGAACATGAAAGCATTTTGTGTGTGTGTGTGTGTGTGGGGGTCAGGCGGCCTATCTCGTAGGAGTATCGGACCCCAACAGCCAGGCGGGTCACCAGGGTCTAGTGGACCCCATACAGTTTGCCAAGGCCAACCAGGCCATCCACATGGCCTGTCAGAACCTGGTGGACCCCGACAGCAACCCCTCCCAGGTGACCCCCACTCCCCACCGCCAATCATACTGCCACGTGTACCTCACGTTCTCCTTATCTTTCAGTCTGTCCTGCTCTCACTCTGCTTGTATATCATAGCTCTTTCCATCTCTCATTAGCTTTTATCCATCCCGCTTTACCTCTTTACACCTTTCTATCCCTTACGCTCTCAGTATCTCTATATTTCAATCCCTCTCTCTGTTTTTATGTCTCTCCTGCTCTGTCTCTGTGTCTCCTACGTCTCTGTCTCTCTCTCTCTGTGTGTGTGTGTGTGTGTGTGTGTGTGTGTGTGTGTGTGTGTGTGTGTGTGTGTGTGTGTGTGTGTGTGTGTGTGTGTGTGTGTGTGTGTGTGTGTGTGTTGTAACCCTCCCTCCAACTCTGCCTCTGCCTCACTCTCTGTATGTCTCTCTATGGTCTGCGTTGCAGGTCCTGTCTGCGGCCACCATCGTGGCGAAGCACACCTCCGCTCTGTGCAACGCGTGTCGCCTGGCCTCCTCCAAAACCTCCAACCCTACCGCCAAAGAGACACTTTGTCCAGTCGGCCAAGGAGGTCGCTAACAGCACGGCTAACCTGGTCAAAACCATCAAGGTCAGTCTCAACATTGCTCCCCCCTCCTCCTTAATTCTGCCTTAGAGTTTCTCTTTTTTAAACTCCCATCACGTCTGCTGAGTTCTAACGTCCTCTCTCTGTCTCTGTCTCTCTGTCTCTGTCTCTGTCTGTCTCTGTCTCTGTCTCTGTCTGTCTCTCTCTTTGTCTCTCTCTCTGTCTCTGTCTCTGTCTCTGTCTCTCTCTGTCTCTCTCTCTGTCTCTGTCTCTGTCTCTGTCTCTCTCTCTGTCTCTGTCTCTGTCTCTCTCTGTCTCTGTCTCTGTCTCTGTCTCTCTCCGTCTCTGTCTCTGTCTCTCTCCGTCTCTGTCTCTGTCTCTCTCCGTCTCTGTCTCTGTCTCTGTCTGTCTCTCTCTGTCTCTGTCTCTGTCTCTCTCTCTCGTCCCTGTCTGTTTCCCTCTCCACCCCTCTCACTCCTCAAGGCCCTTGATGGAGACTTTTCGGAGGAGAACAGGAACAAATGTGGCGTTGCCACGGCGCCTCTCATCGAGGCGGTGGAGAACCTCACGGCCTTCGCCTCCAACCCCGAGTTCGCCACCGTGCCGGCCAAGATCAGCCGCCAGGTACGACCGCTTCCCCACCCACGCACATGCAGGCGCTGACGCTGTTTACGGGGTGTGTTTGTTGGTTAAAAGGAGTGCACAAGATCAAGGGTTCACGCTCACTATGAGGTGAGCCTGATCTTTGCAGCTACCTCAGCTATTGTTATTCTTAGGCTTTCTAATTATTCAAACTTTCTTTCTCTATTATTCTCTACAAACTTTGGCACCACACTTTCTCCACATTATTTTTTTGCCCTTTGCACTACAGCACAGTGTCAAGTGATGACAGTCAAACCCATGCATTTATTTTCGTTCGAAAGTAATTTGGAAGGAAGTGAAATGAAGCCACGCTATTTTTTTTTTTTAAAAACCCTGCCGATGATTGGTTTTATTATAACGTCTAATGCAGTTTTTTGCAGTGCAGTGATGAAATTCGTCATATTATCTAACAAATTGAAATGTTCATTTATAGGGCTGTGCGGCCCAGGAACCCATCATCCTATCGGCAC
This sequence comes from Melanogrammus aeglefinus, assembly GCA_900291075.1. Taxonomy (NCBI): domain Eukaryota; kingdom Metazoa; phylum Chordata; class Actinopteri; order Gadiformes; family Gadidae; genus Melanogrammus; species Melanogrammus aeglefinus. The sequence continues at coordinate 71,709 of OLKM01002095.1, read as the reverse complement.
GCTCCATGCTAGACAGCTCCACCCACCTGTTGAAGACTGCGCGATCATTGGTTATCAACCCCAAGGACCCGCCCACCTGGTCTGTGCTGGCTGGTCACTCCCGAACCGTGTCTGACTCCATCAAGGCCCTTATCACCGCCATCAGGTTAGTCAGCTCTACCCCGACCCTGAATACGTCTCCCTAATATGACCTTAGACGAGATTGAAGAACAGGTTTAACATCAATATATCTTTTCCATCATCATTAACTATTTACTATTTAGTATACTCTTTAATCCATAGCAACTCTTGGCAATAGATGTTGGATGTTGATCCCACCAGCCTAGGAGTCAAACACATTCTAAACAGTAGAGGTTTTCTTAAATAAGCTTTCTCCGTTGTCGAGAAATACCTTGCGGGTGCTGCGTTTGTTAGTTATTATCCCCCTGTCGCACTGAAATGACGATTCTGTCGACCAATCAGCGGACGTGGTGTGTAGCTCGAAATTGTACGGAGGAGTACTGCGAGACGAGTACGGCTCAGTCCGGACCCCGCCCACTTTTGGCGGTGCAAACGCGAACCATGCTGAACCATATTTGTATACCGAGCCGACCCGCCGGTGGAAACACGGCATAAGTGACAGGAAGTGATGGGGCCCCACATCTTCTCTAATTAGAGCGACTGTAACAGTTTATCCACTGACGCCGGGGGACACCTCACTGTCTCGGAGCCCACACATGCAGGCGCCCTTAGCGGTAGCACATTAGCACATCATTAATAGCGCAGCGACGGATGGGCGTCTCATCTTCCGGTGACTCGAGTCTGAGCCCTCCCCCAGACTGCCAACGTGAGGACGGGAAAATGTGACGTGGCCTTCAAAGTCCTTTTAATGACATGGTGCCACAGCCTGGCACATTTGGGAATTGCTTCTCTACTCCAATCATTCGCCCACATCTCAATATTTTCAAATTACTTTTTTTCCGTGTGTGCCCTTATGGCATGTCCGTGTGTGCCCTTATGCACGCACACTCACACACACACACACACACACACACACACACACACACACACACACACACACACACACACACACACACACACACACACACACACACACACACACACACACACACACACACACACACACACACACACACTGTCCCAGCAAGGCTGGCGGGCTTCAATCCTAATTTAACAGCACAGTTTGATCTCTAGCTGGCTCCTATACTCCCGATTCAGCAGATGTGAAATTTTAATGAGACACTTGACAGTAGAAATTATAGCAGCGCTGTCGAAGGAAAGTTAAAAAATCTGCTTATGTTCCCTTTTAATTTTTTTTTTTTTACTAAAGTTCAGTATATTCTTGCCCTAAATTTAGTTATTTTTAATAGTTACCTCGGATGTTTTGCTCTTCCTCCCCTACACCGTCTCCCATCTCTTCCTTCCTTCGCTCCACCTACACCCTCTCTCTCTCGTCTCTCTTTCTCTCTCTCTCTCTCTCTCTCTCTCTCTCTCTCTCGTCTCTCGTCTCTCTCTCTCTCTCTCTCTCTCTCGTCTCCCTCTCCCTCCCTCTCTTCTGCTGTCTCGCTCTTTCTCTCCAGGGACAAGGCCCCAGGCCAGCGCGAGTGCGACTCGTCCATTGATAACATCAACCAGTGTATCCGGGACATTGAGCAGGCGTCCCTGGCCGCAGTCAGCCAGAACCTGCCCTGCAGGGACGATATCTCACTGGAGGTACAAGAAGCCTGCAGAAACACTCTCTCTCCCCCTCTCTCTCTCGCTCTCTCTGCAGCGATTCTTGTGCGGTGTGCATTATAGGAAATTACTTGTTTGTATCCGAATTTCTTTCATTCGTATCCAAATTTCTTTCCGTCCCTTTCTTTGTCCTCTCACCTTTCATACTATCTTTTTACCTCACTCTTTCTTCCGTTCTCCCTGTCTCTCTTTCTTCCCCTCTCATCCTCTCTGCATTGCCCTGTCTCTCTCCCTGTCTCTATCCCTGAACCTCTCGCTCTCTGTCTTTATTCACATTTGTTTTCGCCCCTAACGTGGGATGGATTATTATCCTATCCATCAAAGGGTAGTAAAAACCTTGTCGGGCTGTCTACTGGAACTCACACTTTTGATACACCAACCCCCTTCCCGTGTCCAAGGAGGTGGCTTACTGTGAATTTAGAGGAGGATTTTTAGCAACGCTAGGAAACTCATTCTGTTACTGTTGGAAACCCACACACATTTCCCACATATCCTGGTTGTCTGTGGGTCCCTCGTGAAAACTTGATGCAACCATACTTGTGCGTTGTGCATTACAAGAAATAACGGCTTTCATCTTTCTTCCGCAGGCGCTGCAAGACCAGCTGACGTCCAGCGTACAGGAGATTGGTCACCTTATCGATCCCGTTTCCACGGCAGCCAGGGGCGAAGCAGCCCAGCTCGGCCACAAGGTATACAGCTCTACACTGACTCAGATTGACTGTTCTTGTAGCATGGTAGCATTTATAACATTCCCCGTTGGCCCTTCCTGCCCCCATCTCCTCCTCCTCCTCCTCCTCCTCCTCCTCCTCCTCCTCCTCCTCCTCCTCCTCCTCCTCCTCCTCCTCCTCCTCCTCCTCCCTCCCTCCCTTCTGCCCCTCTTCCAACTCCTTATCCTTCCGCTCCTGCTCCTTCCTCCTCTTACTCCTTGTCCTTCTACTTCTACTCCTGCTCCTTCCTCCTCCCACTCCTTGTCCTTCTACTCCTGCTCCTTCCTCCTCCCACTCCTTGTCCTTCTGCACCTCCTGCTGCTCCTCCTGTCCCTCCCCCAGGTGGCCCAGTTGGCCGGCTACTTCGAGCCTCTGATCGTGGCGTCGGTGGGCGTGGCTTCCAGGCTGAGGGACCACCAGCAGCAGATGACCTTCCTGGACCAGACCAAGACGCTGGCAGAGTCCACCCTGCAGATGCTCTATGCTGCCAAAGAGGGCGGGGGCAACCCCAAGGTAACCACGGCAACAAGAACTGGCATGTGTTTTTTTATTGTTTTTTTCATTTCATGCTAGGCCGTTTTTTTTTCCCAAATGCAAGCCTCTGCTTGAACGACAGTGTGTCGCTGTTAGGAGGGACTCAACCAAGCCACCAATTCAATAAGGTTTAACTTGTGGCAATGTGTGTTATTTTAGTTAATGACTTAGTTAATTCATCTTTGATTTGATTGGAAATTTGTCTTGTTGCGTAATCAATAATGGGAAACCTTAGTCGCAACAACCTTTGGTTCATGCGTACTAATAGGAACACTTGTACCATATCTGTTGGATTTTTTAACAAACACGCAGCTAAATGTTTGTATTGATCCTCCTGACAGCCAAATAGATCATTGAGTACCTATCAAACCTGCTGTATGATTAGTTTTGTTCTACCTCATTATGTACCCCCCCCCCCCCCCCCCCCAGGCATCGCATACCCACGAGGCCATAGCAGAGGCTGCTCAGCTGATGCGGGAGGCGGTGGATGACATCATGATCACCTTGAACGAAGCGGCCAGCGAGGGGGGCATGGTGGGCGGCATGGTTGACTCCATCGCTGAGGCCATGAGCAAGGTCAGAGGTCATCCTTATCATTGCATCATAGTGTCCATGTCAGAGGTCGTCCTCATCACGACGTGACTTTGTCAAGGTCAGAGGTCAACCTTATGATGACATGTCACGGTCAGAGGTCATCCTTATCATGATATCACACTGCTAAGGTGACAGTTCATCCTAATGATTAGATCACACTGCCCATGTCAGAGGTCATCCTTATCACGACATCACACTGTTAAGACAATGAGTGAGGTCTGAGGTAATCTTCATTAAAGGCTATATGAACACAACCCTATCTGAAGCCATTTATTTGTACACCATGATAATTATAGTTAAAAAGGACAGTTTATATAATTCAAATGGATTGTGAATTATTTATGTTTACACCATGTGTGTGTGTGTGTGTGTGTGTGTGTGTGTGTGTGTGTGTGTGTGTGTGTGTGTGTGTGTGTGTGTGTGTGTGTGTGTGCTCCCTAGCTGGATGAAGGCACCCCCCCGGGGCTGGAGGGCTGCTTCGTGGACTACCAGACCAACATGGTGAGGCACTCCAAGGCCATCGCCGTCACCGCACAGGAAATGGTGAGAAACAGGAAGTACTCAGACAATCATGTTTCAGATGAGTTAAATACTCATGGATCCAACAGTGGCGTTGTATACAGGAGTTTGCTAGTGGTTGAGCCTGAAAGAGGCTGTATGTGTTTCCTGTGCTGTCCGGATGGTTTGACAGAAGATGAAGAATGAGGTGGAAATGACATGGAACGTACAAGTGTATATGCAATGAATTGAAATAATGTTTGCGTCTGTTTTGACATCTGTTTAACATGTTTATGAAATAGGCTGTGGTATTATTAGATATGACGCATAACACCCACAGACACACAACGTCTGTGTGTTTAAGAGGGCCAAGTCACTCACATGTTTTATAACATATGATGTGTGTCAGATGACCAAGTCGGTGACCTGTCCAGAGGAGCTGGGGGGGCTGGCCTCCCAGGTGACGGTGGACTACGGCCAGCTCGCCGTCCAAGGGCGACTGGCCGCCCACACGGCTGAGCCTGAGGAGGTATGTGTTGTTGTTGTTGTTGTTGTTGTTGTTGTTGTTTTTACCATCTGTATCTGTATCTCTTTTAATAACCTTGGACATCTAATACATATTTATAAGGACCAAACAAAAAGTGGAATGAAAACTAGATATAAAAGCAGCAGAAGTTTTATCATGAAATATATTATAAAATTATATAAACAAGTGGATATATACAATGATGCAGGGATGCATGTGATCAATAATAACGGAAACTATGGTTTGATTCTATTTTGGATATTATTGTGAATGCAGTGCATTTTGTGTTTGAGAGACTCAAATCAGGCAAATAAGAACCAGGATATAAGCAGGAAACAACCTCGATATTCCTAGTCCTCCAACTAGGGTGACCAGATGTCCCGCTTTGTGTGGGACAGTCCCGCATTTCCATGACTTTGTACACGTCCCGCAAATTGAGACGTTGTTTTACGTTGTTTACGTAAAACCGTAAAACCGGGCCTGCCCACTTTGTCCCACATGGTCCCGCACAAACGTAGTCTTTGTCCCACTTGTGGTGAATTGGGATCTGGTCACCCTACCTCCAACCTGCTGACCCGTGTTGACCATCACACCGTGCCCTACTCTCCCCCTAATCAGATCGGGTTCCAGATCAAGACCCGGGTGCAGGACCTGGGGCACGGCTGCATCTTCCTGGTCCAGAAGGCCGGGGCGCTGCAGGGCATGCCCTCGGACAGCTTCACCAAGCGGGAGCTGATTGAGTGCGCGCGGGCCGTCACCGAGAAGGTACTGTGGGACATCAGTAGGATCGGAAAAACAACTTTCCATCTTCTATAATGTTGCAAAGTTTGACAAAAGTGGATCACTTGATAAAGGGACAGAGACACTGCCCGGTTCCTCCTTCATAGGATAATTTATCTCCGAAAAGCTTAGATGTACTTCAGAGTCCAGTCATGCATCACCATAACTATTTCTAGTCTGGGCACTGTGACAAATATAAACTAATCAGTTGATTGATAACCCCTCCAACCTCTCCTCCATGCATTTTGGAGGAGTGGGGTTCTGTTACACCCGGGTTAGTCAGCCTCCGGGTTCCTCTTAGACCGACATGAACTGATATGACATTGAAATCAATTTCCAACTGAAATTCGAGGTCTGATGGGTCCCTTGAGTATTTGGCCCAGATTCATTCAACCTCTGACCTTGTGACGCGGTTCTTTTCCGGAGGGCGGCCTAGTTGCACCTGATCCACAGGTACCATGACTTGAGGAACGCTGCGCTCTACTCTCTACTGAATGCGTGTGTTTGTGTCCCCCCCCCCCCCCCCTCTCTCCTCTCTCTCTCTCTTCAGGTGTCTCTCGTCCTCTCGGCGCTCCAGGCCGGTAACAAGGGCACACAGGCCTGCATCACGGCTGGCAGCGCGGTGTCCGGCATCATCGCTGACCTGGACACCACCATCATGTTCGCCTCCGCCGGCACCCTCAACGCTGAGGACAATGAGTCCTTCGCCGACCACAGGTGTGTGTGTGTGTGTGTGTGTGTGTGTGTGTGTGTGTGTGTGTGTGTGTGTGTGTGTGTGTGTGTTAACCTGACCAGGTTAACGTTTACTAGCAAAGGCTGAACGAGGGTCATCCCCTTGGGCGTGCTGTGTTCGGGGGGGGAAACTTTGTGCGTTGTTTGTGGATGTGTGAAAGTCGAGTGTATGTACGTGTTCATTAACCTGCCTAGACCTGACCAGGTTAACTTTTACTTGCAATAGCCAGGCCAGGGTCATCCGGGCTCTCGGCGGCGCTGACAGGATGTCATGTCAGTGAGCAGGAGAGGGGAGGAAGCTCTCGAAGAATAAACTCTCCCAGGGCGGAGGAAACGGAGGAAGTCATAGGGCTCATAAAACTTCCAAATGTCCAACACGAGGACGACTGGATAGACTCGGCAGTGAGCTCGTACTGGGAAAGGAAAAGCATGAGCCCAAGTGTAGCTTTATGAAAGACCCGATCGGGTCATGGTGTGTTTTCCCTGCCTAATGGGATGTCGTTAACCCGCACATTAAGGAGTCAAGTGCAGTGTTCACATCAACACACAGGATCCTGGGCCATAAGCCAATCCATAAACTCCCAGGTTTAACGTTTGATAAATAATAATGATGTCAGTGAGTATGTAATGTGGTATTAAAGGTACTGGAGCAGCGGGTTTAGCATGGTCTCGGGGACGTTGGGTTAAGTGCTTTGTTCTGCTGACATGCACTAATGTGGGACACCTGACCGCCGCTTTCACTCTTGCTTTCTTTACCTCTCTTTTTTCACTCTGCTTCTCTCTTCCTCCCCCTCCACCCAATCTCCTTCTCTTTTTGCGTCTCTTCCCTGGGCCTATCCATTTCTTTGTATTCTGCTCTGGTTTCCCTTCCCTCTCCCTCCTATTCCCTTCTTCCTCCTCCTCCTCCTCCCCCATCTCCCCAGGGAGAGCATCCTGAAGACAGCCAAGGCCCTGGTGGAGGACACCAAGATGCTGGTGTCCGGGGCGGCGTCGGGCCAGGACCGGCTGGCCCAGGCGGCCCAGTCCTCGGCCAAGACCATCACCCTGCTCACCGACGTGGTCAAGCTGGGCGCCACCAGCATCGGCTCCGACGACCCCGAGACCCAGGTAGTCCGGCTCGCTTCCTCTCCGCTCCGTGGAGTGAACTCCCCTTGAAATCCCTGAAGATTACACTGCACACTTAATGTGTGTTAAGTGTATATTCTACAAACAATTCTCTTCTTTCCCATTTCCTACCGTTCCCATTCTGGCCCTTTTCATTTTTAGGACCAGTTTGGTGGTTGGTTTAATATACATTGCATTTATTGATTGCTCTCTGCTTCACCTGGAAGTCACTTTTGAAGTTTGAAGATGCATTGATTGTCATATTGTGATGCCTTCCCATCCAGCACATGTTGCGGTCCTGTAAAGGATTCTGCACGTACCTGTGCATTTTTTTCGCTTCTTATCCTTCGCTTGTTTAAAGATAAGGTAGGCCATTTGGAGAAACCAGGCAGAGTAGGCTGGATATTGAGAGTACCCCTCCAACCCCTCCCTTCAAGCCTCCCTCCAAAGCTACTCCCCCAAAACACATGACTAGCTCGCTAGCATTAGCAATAAGTCTGGCTAGCCGGTCATGCGCAATGGGTAAGAGGGCATGGGTAAGCAGGTAGACCAACAGGTAGGCCATCCAAACATTCATTAGGACCAAATTAAATGAGATACAGGCTTTTTTAACATTTGTATTGCTGTCGGGGTATCAGGATATATTCAACATATATGACAAAGAAATTCTTCAGACAGCGCCTAAAATATTTGTTGAAGCCCTTGCACACTTGTAATTTACCTTCAAGGGCCACGTAAATCACGACCACACAAAGCACAATTATAGTTTAGTCTTTAGAGACGCAACGTCAATGAATACCCCATAACACCTATAGCTCCATGGGTCCCTTCCTCCCTGCCCACCCCTCCTCCTCTCTCCATGGGCCTCCTAACCCCTGTGTTTCCTGTGGCTCCCTCTAGGTAGTCCTTATAAACGCGGTGAAGGACGTGGCCAAGGCACTAGGGGAGCTCATCAGTGCCACCAAGTGTGCAGCTGGCAAAGCTGCGGACGACCCGTCCATGTACCAGCTGAAGGGGGCTGCCAAGGTAACCGCGCGTTGGCTCACACACCCCCTGCCGACTGTATTTCTGTACATCTCTTTTCGCCTGGGTTGAGTGTAGATGTATGGCTTGAGATTATTTTAGAATCAAAATGAAACTGGATCTAATTTGATTGATTTAACTTTTCAGCTATTGTTTTAAATGGTTCGGTAGTTAAAATAGTTTGAGGTCTTTAGCATTTACTAATCATGTAATGCATGCAATACGCAAATAAAACTTTGCGTATTGTATTGCTCTGTAAGTAGCAATGATTCATTGAATACACTTTGCATTAGTGGCTAAATGGGTTTCTCTAGGTCATAGAGCTCCACAGGGCCCATGATAGTGACCCAGTTGACCACTCAGCCCACGCCCTATGTACCCTAATAGCAGGACCCTGCGGCCCTTCCTCATTGTCTAGCCCCAACTACAGGCTTGGTAGGAACGACTAGCAAAAGGATTCAATGGTTCCCAAAATGTTTAGGCCCTTGATCCCATTTTGGCGTTCTTCCCCAACTCGTGTATTTTTTCCATAAAGTTTAAATTTAAACCTGTCTTTTTTTTTATCACACAGTAAACAATCATTCCTACAACAGTTTCATCTTGCTTTTTTCAACCTATAATCAAAAATATTTATTAATATTATGTAGGGCAAAGGCAAAACGGGTACGAAAATTAAACGTCCCTTACCAGCCCCCCTCCCAGACCCAACCAAACTGGTGTCCTGGTTGTCTCGGCGACAGGTGATGGTGACCAACGTGACGTCCCTGCTGAAGACGGTGAAGGCGGTGGAGGACGAGGCCACGCGGGGCACCAGAGCCCTGGAGGCCACCATCGAGTGCATCAAACAGGAGCTCACGGTACGCGCGGACGCTGCTTCGGGCGGCGGCACCGGGACAGACCCCTTGAAAGACGGGCGCGCGGCTAAACCCGGTGGTCCACGCAGACCTGCCGTGTTGGCATCGAGAACCGGTCGGTTCTCTTTTGCCGTCAGAGCTGGCAAAACCCGGTTCTCATCCTGGGTTTTGCCAGCAGCCTGGACAGTGTGCTGGTAGCACGCCTAAACAAGGAACAGAAAGCAGTACAATATATAATGTTAGATATTAATTCCTTTAGCGATTTGTTGATGTTCAAATGTTATTCTGTAAATATTTTCGCTGAAATTGAATTTGTTTGGTAATATGTATTTTTTTGATTGTTGAATAATAATAAAAAAACGTGTTTCCTATGAGGGTATAAATGTCCCGTCTTCATAGTTGTATGTAGACTATTTTCTTTAGCCTGTGGTGTGCCTTCCACCCATGGCTTACATCGTCTACAGGACTTCAGCACCGCATGCAGAGGAGTGAATATTGGACCGTTTAATGGTTAGAAACCTACCTCCGTGACCAGGATGAACGGCTGTTTCCTCTCAGGTGTTCCAGTCCAGAGAGCCGCCCGCCAACTCAACCACGCCCGAGGAATTCATCCGCATGACCAAGGGCATCACCAACGCAACGGCCAAGGCGGTCGCCGCGGGCAACTCGGGCCAACAGGAAGACATCATCAGCACGGCCAACCTGAGCCGCAAGGCCATCACAGACATGTTGACCACGTGCAAGGTAAGGGACGCCGACATTACCACGCTGCTGGCGCTGTTGGAATGACATCGTACTGCTTTTTTATCCCATGTTCGCTTGTGATTAATGAGTGGAAGTTGTACAATTCCAGGCAAACAGTCACAACAACATGTGACCACACGAAAACGGGGGTTTCAATAATGCAAATGTATGATTATAGCACGGATATGTTTTGGGTCTTCAGATAACTCATTAAGTGTGTGTGTGTGTGTGTGTGTGTGTGTGTGTGTGTGTGTGTGTGTGGTTGTCTCCTCCAGAAAGCGGCGTTCCACTCGGAGGTGAGCGAGGAGGTCAGGAGCCGAGCCCTGATGTTTGGGACAGAGTGTACCACGGGATACATCGACCTCCTGGAGCACGTGCTGCAGGTGAGCCCCTCCACCTGCTGCCACGCTGCTGGCTGAACTGCACACATGCAGCGTCACACATGGCGTTTTTATCTATTCTGTGTGTGTGTGTGTGTGTGTGTGTGTGTGTGTGTGTGTGTGTGTGTGTGTGTGTGTGTGTGTGTGTGTGTGTGTGTGTGTGTGTGTGTGTGTGTGTGTGTGTGTGTGTGTGTGTGTGTGTGTGGTGTTTGTTCAGGTGTTGCAGAAGCCCACACCCGAGCAGAAGCAGCAGCTGGCTGTGTGTTCCAAGCGGGTAGCGGGAGCTGTCACTGAACTCATCCAGACCGCAGAGGCTATGAAAGGTACTGTCACACACACACACCACACACACCACACACACACACACACACACACACACACACAACACACACAAGTCACACACAAAGTCACACACAAAGTCACACACACACACACACACACACACACAAAGTCACACACACACACACAAAGTCACACACACACAAACACATTGTATAGATCATCCATTTAATTGCATATCAAGGTTATAGTATTGTGCAGCCAGCCAACACGCACCCAGCACACATACCGTCCCCAGATGATCTGTTGTTAATGTGTGGTGGAATATTGTGAAGAGCGTATTTAAACCCAGGCCAAACTGATGGAGTGTGTGAACTAGTGATCACGGTTAGTATGGTGTTGGTCGGTGCATACCCTTCATAGCAGAGCCCAAATGACCATCTTAAACACGACACATCTGTTATCCACGTTTTAGCAGTCAAGCTGGGACTTTGCACATATTTAAGTTGTGCCCCCCCCACTTGATGCAAAAGAAGGCATTGAAGCTGAATTCTCCCTGCTAAATGAAGCTCCAGATCTTCCTGCTTAATACAAGCATAAAGGCCTAAACCATGGAAACACATATTAAACTGTAAGATGTAGAAACATTTGCAAATATGGCTATGTTTTCTATTTCTTACATTCTAATTTATCAATGCCTTACTGTATGTATTTATGTATATCTCCCTGCCAATTAATATTGAGTAAGTTCAGGTTAGAAAGGCTGTTGAAGTGGTTCCTGTAAGTCCAGCTTAGATATGGTTGTGACATTTTAGCCGAAACAGTTCCTCTGTGGTAACGCCCTGTCCCTTCTTCCCCCGCCACAGACGCAGGTAAGTGGGGGAATGTTTTCTGTGCTCTCTTTCTGAGTGGTTGTTCACCAGCTGTGTAGGCTCACTCATCACTGTCTCATCACCCTGTCCTAGTGTGGACTCATCATGTTGTTTAACACAGCTGCTACTCAAGACCCAAGGCTTCAACTCTCTCTGTCTCTGACTGTCTCTGTCGATGTCTCTGACTCTGTCGATGTCTCTGCCTCTCTCTCTGCCTCTGTCTCTCTCTGCCTCTGTCTCTCTCTGTCTCTGACTGTCTCTGTCGATGTCTCTGACTCTGTCTATGTCTCTGCCTCTCTCTCTGCCTCTGTCTCTCTCTGCCTCTGTCTCTCACTGTCGATGTCGATGTCTCTGACTCTGTCTATGTCTCTGCCTCTCTCTCTGCCTCTGTCTCTCTCTGCCTCTGTCTCTGACTGTCGATGTCGATGTCTCTGACTCTCTCTCTGTCTCTGTCTCTCTCTGACTCTGCCTCTGTCTCTCTCTAGTATTTATTTCGCTCTCTCTCTCTCCGTCTGTTTGTCTTTATGTATGTTTTTCTCTCGCTCTCTCTCTCTCTATCTGTCTGGAATCTGTCTTTGTGTCTCTTTTTTTGTCTCTCTGTGCCTCTATCTCAGTCTGTCTCTGCGCCACGCTTTGTTCTATGTGCCATTTCACTCAAAAAGGACAAAACAACGAAAAGCTGTCTCTTTATCATCCTCATGGCCGTTGTTTTCACCATGTGCATGAAAGGCTCTTAGAGTAAATCTGTCACTCATTTGCAGCTTTTGTTGCGGTGTAATCACTGTTGTCTTGAGGCATGTTCTGCTTACAGATTGGTTGCGGTTGTTCCTGTAAGTGCTCATATCCTTGTGTGTGTGTGTGTGTGTGTGTGTGTGTGTGTGTGTGTGTGTGTGTGTGTGTGTGTGTGTGTGTGTGTGTGTGTGTGTGTGTGTGTGTGTGTGTGTGTGTGTGTGTGTGTGTGTGTTTTGTGGCAGGCGCTGAGTGGGTGGACCCCGAGGACCCCACTGTCATCGCAGAGACCGAGCTCCTGGGCGCGGCTGCGTCCATCGAAGCCGCAGCCAAGAAGCTGGAGCAACTGAAACCCCGGGCCAAGCCTAAGGTGACTTCATTACCCACAATGCTTCATGAGCACCCTGTACAGGAAGGAGTAACAACACCAGTTCCATTTCCTTTTAACATTGGTTTAAATGGAAGTTAAGTACTGCCAGTTCAGATGTCTTTGTATCGATCGATAACCTGAGCGTTCTTTTATCGTTCATAGCGTTCAGATTGTGATCTGACTGACTTTTAGACATTTGATGCATGTCTTCATAACCAATGTTGCCTTAGTGTCTGACTAATACTTCTCTCTCTGCGGTGGACAGTGGCTTGTCCTCTATGACCTCAGACTGTAACATGTGTGCATCCATAGAAAGCCTTGTTCAGAGGTCAAATGCAAGGGCATTCTTCCGGTGGCCACCTCACTAAGAATCTCACAATGAAACATTTTGCTAAATGATAGCATGGTTGCATTCCGTGGTGTTGACCCTTCTCTAGTGGACCACCGCCCCTCTCCACCTCCTGAACTCCATCAGTCCGCCATCGCTCCCTTCTCCCGACACTACCTCTCTCCCTGTGACGGTCTTCCCCTCGCTCCACTCGTCTGCCTCTAAACACACACAGATGTATTTAAGCTATGTAGCACCTTCCTTCCCTCCCTGCCTCCCCGCCCCTACCGAAGGCCTTATATGCAGGGCTCTGTGTGATATGTTTGATATATTAGGTTGTTTTTCCACTCCAACTATATATCAAACATATTCCTACAGTGTCCTGCGCCGTCTACAGATTTGTGATGTTGTGATGTGTGTGTGTGTGTGTGTGTGTGTGTGTGTGTGCACACGCGTGAGACCAGGCAAGTCTGTGATGCTGCCTACGTTGTTGGTTGTGAAACCTAAATGATGTGAGACTAATGAACGTGCATTGCCGTCTGTCCTGAGATGCTACTGTTCTGGTTATCTGAATTTATCATCCATCGGCTGACGATCAGGATCGCCTCATCAGTGACTTGGTTGATTTAACATCAGGAGGTTTGACAGGTGCTTTAACACCTGTCGTTTGTTAGGACTGTAGCTTTTGATAGATGGGTGCCTAACGAATCGAAACAAAGTGTGTTTGGTGTGTCTCTATCAGTCACACATCCTGAAACAAACCCGGATTTAAGGGTAAAACGATTGTTGGTCCAAATAGGTCTGGTGTGAAAGCAGACCCTAAATATCTATGCACCTATCTCCCAAACTATTGTCTTGGCTTCAAATGAATAGATCTCTAAGTGAAAGAACAACCTTCAAGCCTAAATCCAAAAAGGAGGACCTCAAAGTGCCACTCGACGGGACTTAACAGTTTGTCGCCCACATTTCCCCACACAGCAAGCTGACGAGTCCCTGGACTTTGAGGAGCAGATCCTGGAGGCGGCCAAGTCCATCGCTGCGGCCACCAGCGCCCTGGTGAAGTCTGCCTCGGCGGCCCAGAGAGAGCTGGTGGCCCAGGGCAAGGTGGGCTCCATCCAAGCCAACGCCGTGGACGACGGCCAGTGGTCCCAGGGACTCATCTCAGCCGTAAGTTGGACGTACCGTTTTATCTGTTTATTCTGGATTTTTCTGTTTATATTTCTACAGATAATTGTCTATTCTATTTTTATTATATTTCTCTAAAGTGTATACATTTGATGTAGAGATAGCTTACATTTGAGGTGCAGAGAAGAATCTATGAAATAAAAAAAAAAAACGTTTCGAAACATAGCTCTGGTTCTTTCCCTCTCTTTGCCCCGCCCCCGCAGGCGCGCCTGGTTGCCGCGGCGACCAGTAACCTGTGCGAGGCGGCCAATGCGTCGGTGCAGGGCCACGCCAGTGAGGAGAAGCTCATCTCCTCAGCCAAGCAGGTGGCCGCCTCCACCGCCCAGCTGCTGGTCGCCTGCAAGGTGAAGGCTGACCAGGACTCAGAGGCAATGAGGAGGCTGCAGGTGGGGAGGGGAGACGCACGCACGCACGCACGCACACACACACACACACACACACACACACACACACACCACAACAACACACAGCACACACTCTACACGACGTACTGGTACACACACACACACACACACACACACACACACACACACACACACACAGACATCTATGAGTTGGTAACTTAGAATACTAGGAACATCTTAAAGTGATCTCCTCGTTTCCTTGTGTGCATCGACTTCAGAGGACCAAATTTAAACCACTTCCTATCCATGTTATAACGTCATGCCCAAGCCCCCTCTGGTGATTCTTACCCCCTCTACAGGCTGCAGGCAACGCAGTGAAGCGAGCGTCTGACAACCTGGTGCGGGCCGCCCAGAAGGCTGCCTTCGACAAGGCTGACGACGACAACGTGGTGGTCAAGACCAAGTTTGTGGGTGGAATCGCACAGGTGAGCCGCTCCCGGCTTTATCTCGCGTGAAGTAGGCGCTCCAGCTTCACCGGCCTATCAGAGGTTTTCATTGACAAAAAATGGATTTATTAGGTTTACAATTACAATCAAATTGATTGATGTAGGCCATTACGTAATAGAAAATATACTTGCCAAGTGTGTTTGCCTATACTCGATGATGCTTTAATCTTGAAATCCGAGGTTGTGTTTTAAACGTGCAACGGTTTACAGGGTGGACATGTGTTCTTTCATGTGTGGAAAATCATTCAAATGTTTTTATCTGTGTAATGTAACTACATATTTTTAAAGTGTATTTCATTTGTTTAACATCAAACTTGTTTGTATGTAAAATAAAAATCTAACACAGATTAGCTAATCAGTCGGCTTGACCGAGCACTACGACATTGACGTCATGTCACGTCACGTTAATTATTTTTTTTAAATGTGGCGTATTTATTTTGCGCATCAAAAACATCAAATCATTTTATATAAATAATTTTTAAGAAAATATATATATATTATATATATATATATATATATATATATATCAATCAAGCCCCCCCCCCATTGGCCAGGGCCCTGGACATGTGCCCACTTTGCACATGCGGTAATCCGTCATTGTGTGAAATGCTCATCATTCCAATACAAGGAGCGCTGGCCTCACTAGGAGGAGAGGAGGTGTGAGGAGGAGGTGTTGTGTAACCACAGTGGTCGTCTGCTGTGTTTTCTAGATCATCGCCGCCCAAGAGGAGATGTTAAGGAAGGAGCGGGAGCTAGAGGAAGCCAGGAAGAAGCTAGCGCAGATCCGCCAGCAGCAGTACAAGTTCCTGCCCACGGAGCTTCGGGAGGACAGCAACTGATGAACCACTGACTCCCCCCGTCCCCACCACACCCCGTCCCCATGGAGGGCACCTAGACCGTTGCTCATAGGCGGGGGGCAGCTAATGGGACCGTTATGAACACCAACACGGACACAGTGGCCTCTCTTCAAAACGTGATTTAGCAGACGGCTCCCCCCCCCCGCACAGTGTTCTACGGTCAGGAGAAGTATACAAGAGGCTTTTTACTGTTTCTTTTCTGTTTTGACGTCAATCTAAATAGGGTAGATTTTTAGCCTCGTGTTCATCATAAATAACTGCTCTATTCCCTTATTGGTATGCAGCAGGAGCAAGTGGATGTTCTGAAAAGAATGTAAGATGCTTTGGGCAAATGGTACTAACAATGTGTTCTCAGGTTTGCCCCAAAGCCTCTCTTTGTTTTTCGTTTATTTTCATAACCCTCCGACCTCCCCGCCCCTCCGCAGTGCTTGTTTTCAAGTAACCTCAACAAATACAGTGTTCCAACGTGGCCTCGGATTACAGGAAAGTCAGGTTTGATTGTCGGCTAGTAGTATCAGATATATTGGATAACTGGTGAACAGTTTGGATTGACACTGTGGATTGGACATTAAGTGATAGTATAAGGGCATAACATTTCTATGTAATGGACCATTTTGAAAGAAGGAAGGTCTTTAGGAGAAAGGAAACGTATACAAACAGGCATGTGTTTTGAGGCTGACCTATATGATATTAGAGGAATCTGTTGTGATATTTTTAACCCTTCCAACTCAACACCATTTGAAGCAATATGGATACATTTCTAACATGGAATTTGAATATTCTCATCTGGGTCCTCTAGGGTTAATGTCTATTTCTCATTCGCCACAGTTTTCTCATTGAGCCATATCACGATACAGTAGATATACAGCAGGTGTATGCAATAACACAGTATTGGCTGCAGAGGGCAGTATGGGTTTGTGATACATTATAAAGTGATTATTTTCTTAAAACGTAACAGAGAACATATATTCGATGATTAAAAATACTATTAAAAATACAATTTTATTTATTTGGATGATTTGAAAAAAGAATGTCCAAAATATACAAACTAAATATGCTTTAGAAGAAGGTATTCGACAAGACTATTCATATTACTTTGCATCCTAATTGACTTTGCCTATCAATGTTTAATACCCATTCCAATGCAGCAATACCAAAATCAATCACTTTTGAGAAAATGATCCCTAAAAAGATTTATATTTTTTTCCCTTTAATGTTATCCAAAGACACGTTGTTTTAGTCCTATATAAAGGAAGACGTTTCAAGAAAAGTGAAGAGCTGGTATTTCTCTGTCCCCTTGATTCTAACGGTGCTCTAAGCAGCCTTGGTGGGTACGAAACTCGCTACTGCAATATCGGAACCCTTTGTTTACAGAGTGTTATTGTGTGTTTGATTCTCGTGTCTTACTGATATAAGCTGTGTGTGTTGTGCTATTAGGTCCTGCTCTCTTTGTGTGAGACAATGCATGCATGGCTTTGTAGTAACAACGCCTTTCCACCTGTTTTTCCACCCAAGAACTCATGAAGCCGATCTGTAAAAAAACGTAAGGAGAAAGTATAGTGTCGTCTGCAAACAGAGCGGTTATCGTCGTCCTTCTTAAGCAGAGTGAAGTTCAGTGGTGTCTGTGCTGGTGTGTCGTGTGTCCATCAGAACAAGTCTGTAGTGTGTTTATGATTAGTGCCTTAGTCTTTAGCCGACACAGTGTCTGGTCTGCTTGAGTGACCGCTTCACCTCTTTGGTTCATGCAACTTAATGATCACGTGGTAGGATTTGACGTCCCATCGCCAAGTCTCTTCTCATCTCTCCCCATGCATATACAGGGCCTTTTCGGGAATTGGATTTTTCCGTAAATTGAACGAGAATGTGTCTGTGTGAAATGTACTATCACGATATAGATATATATATAATGTGTGTGCAAATTATAGGAACAAGGACAACACTTTTGTACTGCTTTCCATGGGCATGTGACACAATGGTTGGGAGGAAGGACAAAACGGGGGCAAGCTACAAGTTCCGGAACCGTCCACAGTGTTGTTGTACATTACAAGAAGAAGAAAAAAATGATCCCTAACCTTTTATGAACAGAATGTCGTTTTTTTCTTGAACTCTACGCCACAATGGAAGTTAAATGTAACACAGATCTGAAAATGTATGGCTGTCACAATCTCGTGTGGCATTTTTAACTGTCAAGAGAAATGAAGTGCTTTTCCGTAAAAAAAATCATTTCGGAACAAGAAGGTATACAGTAAAGTGGAGAACCAATGTGAAATGTATTTAAGTGGCCTCGAGAAAAACTATTTTTTGTATTCAATGATAATAAAGGGTTTGAACATTATTCAAGGTATTTATTGGGTACTTTGGTGGGGTTTTTTTACATTGATGTAAGGCTGCTAAAGTCTAGATGGAAACCTTTAAAAAAAGCATAATTTAAGAGCATATTTCCTTGGAATGTAATGAGCTGGGTATCCATGCTTAAACACGCCTTAGCCCAGGTTGCCCGGTTAAATAAATCGTAATAATATTTTACAAATTAGGGTTTACAGGTTTTACTTTCAGAGACTTAACCACACAAAATGAATACAATTATGATTTGGAGTGAGACGGTGACCGCTTCAGCTGTGGGGCAAGGACGGGCAGCAGGATGGATCAGTGAGCCTGCATGCCTGACTCCTGGAGGCGGGGGGACTGCCTGCCCTGGCCCTAGGCCTCCTGGTAGAGGCAGAGCTCGGGTGGGGAGGGGTTTTAAACCTTGTGGATTAATGTGATTGGCTGAGCTTCTACCCAACACTTGAACACCTTGAAATTGGACATGGTCAGCTAATGTCAGTAATCCATGTAGAGGGACTCCTGGTGAGAATGCATTTAGGTGTCTCCGAGGTGACAAGGCAAGATGGTATTCCTAAGTGTGCGCTAGTCCAGTCCTTGGCTCTAAATCAAGCTCCGGCTATATGATGGGAGCTATGCTAAGTCTGTCACGGCACCAAGGCCTGAGGAGGCGTCAGTTTGAAGTGGTGCAGCTGCTCTCGGTCCGTGATAAAAACCAACATCCACTTTCTTCAATTTAATTTGCAGAGCAGCCATCCACTTTCAGACCCTCTCTAATAGGCCTACTATCAATGAAGGATTCAATTATTGTGGAGAAGGCGCCGCATGAAAAGAGTCCAGATATAAGTAGGAAAGAAAATCAAATATTGTATCATGTCATGTATTGTGTTGGTTGAAGCTTTATTTTAAAGTGTGTGAAATAAAATCTTGAAGACTAAAACTCTGCAGGCTGAGTTGAGGGGAGAGTGGGGGGGGTCCCCCAGGCCCCCCAGCCCCCTGAACAGGACACCACCAACCAATCACAAGGTCACATACTTCCACTTCCACACCAGTGCTGCTTACATGCAAGGATGTCATCTTACGATCCTTGTAAACCCGGCGGCCTCCCATAGAGCTGGAAGGGAAACAGGGCTATACCTCTTCCCTTCAGCCCCCCCAACACCACCTGATACATCAGCTACAGCTTTATAAGAGAATGTATTGATATAAATAATATAAACTGCTGTATAATAGTGTGGTCATGAGAGCACTCACTTTGATCCCTCACAAAGACTCTGTATCCTGTACAATACTTTGACACAATACTCATTTCATATTCATACGATATAGTACCTAAATGTCATATACTCTAGGTACCTCAGGTGCTCTGGGCCTTGTGCCTGGGCTGACGTGTGTGCGTTTATGGGGTATATGCACTATTAAAAATTAACTGTATCGATGCTTTTCTCTAATCGGACTAGGCTGATCTCTGATATGTTAATCAGATATTCTTATGATACATGAGGTGGTAAAGGGTCTTTCAGGGCATACTGGTGGACTGCGGACATAACCCAGAACACACCCAGAATGCCCCCCTAACCACAAACCTCCTGAAACTCCCCAGTCCGACACAGACCAGTATCGTCATGTCCCCGCCAGGCCAGGCCCATTAGACCCAGTAAACCATTAAGAGTTGGACAATACAAGGTGGCAATGTTTGTCTCTTTGTCCGCGTAGGGGGCCAGGCATGGTGGGGATTCTCAGTCTGAGCCCTGTGTGATGTGTGTGTATGAGCGGAATGCAGCGCTGTCCTTGGGCCCTCCTCCAGAGCCCTGGGAGGAGGGCCCAAACGCCATGGTGACAGCTGTTATGGCATGGTGAGCGGCTAGCCGAACCCTTAGCCACAGTGTTTTTAAATATAGACGCAGTGATGACACCATGACATAATGCACGGGATAAAGGGATAAAGGAAAAATGGCAAATGAGTTATGGGGGAAAATACCCTGATTACGAATCTTCAAAACAAGCTAATAGTTTTGGGGGGGGGGGGGTACAGTGTTAGAAGGAAAGCGGTAGGGTATCTACAAGCAGGCCTACTGGTTTTGTTGTGGCTCTGACTGGCTCACACTGATGGTGTGAGTAACTCTAACTCTAGCTCTGACACGTAACGTACATGCACATGAGTGATGGCTCACACTGTGGTACTAATGAAGAGTGTTTGTCTTCTGCGTTAAATTATGGTTCTGGTAAGGAGGTCCGAACTTCCATAACACACACTTTACATGAGGAGGGGGATGGGTAGGACTGGGCAAGGGTGTGCTTCCTCTCCATTAAATCACTGGCTATTTTATACTGCTATAGTGTGAAATAAACACACACACACACACACACACACACACACACACACACACACACACACACACACACACACACACACACACACACACACACACACACACACACACTACAACCTGTATACTTCATTCATATGTATTAACCCATGTTTGATTGAACTGTTGATTGAACATGTTTGATGTGTAAAATGTACATTTACATTATTTTTCCTTTAATCCCTTTAAGTACATTTTTCTTATTTTAAATACTTCTTTGGCTGTATATTGACAGGGTTACGGGGAAAATGTGCTTATGGCCTGAAAACCGTAGTGAAACAAACCAGATTCAGATTAATTGAGGACTTCATGACTTCTCTTGGCTCTGGCATCCCTCTTGCACAATGTGTTCCATCGCAGGAGGCCATCATTAACCCGATTGACAGGACCTTTCAAGTGCCCCAGTCTTAAAGGTATAGGACACAGGTCAAGGGAGGGGTGAGTCTTGACTGCGAGGGCTTAGAGGTCAAGTAGAGCTGTGCATGCTTTAAAAACACAAAAATAATACAATGACAGATATAAATAGATCTTAAAGAAACCAAAAGTGGGATAGGATCGCCATGTCACTTTTTACTATATCGATTTTTAACTTTAACTAACTTTATCACATGTTTTTCCTTTTTATCTACTGAATCAAATTGATTGTAGATTGTGGTATTGTTATATTTTGGCATTTTAAAGCTATTTCAAATGACATCATATGAATTGTATATTGTGATAAATAGATAAATACATACAATACATTGAATTTTTATAATCTATGGATCATTTGAAATGAAGGCAGCAAAATGCAAAAAAGACACATACAAACACACAGAAACACATACCAAAACACAAAGTCGCACACACCGCGTTCCCCCTGATATAAAAGCAGAGTGAGTGTAGTGCCAGAGATCTGTCTCATTGGGTGAAGATTCTCAGCCCCTACTTCTCCCCGACCCCACGATCACATGACCTTGCTGCTCGCCCAATCACCCAGAGCCTTCATCGATGACTCTTGGTCATCAAGAGGTCTCTTGAGAAGTTGTTCACGTGTCTCTTACGACAGCTATGAGTGCATGTTACCAATGGCAAAGCCTTCATATCCGTCCCTGTGCAGACTACATTAGAGACAAGACCCCGGGAACAGATATGATATGATCAACAACACAGACACACAAACACACATTCACAGTAACACATACACACACACACACACACACACACACACACACACACACACACACACACACACACCACACACACACACACACACACACACACACACACACACACACACACACACACACACACACACACACACACACACACACACACACACACATGCACAAATACACACTAACGGTAACAAACACACTCACAGTAACACACACACACACACACATACACAAACACACTCACAGTAACACACACACACACACACACACACACACGCCCGCACACACAAACAGTTAACCATGCCAATGTGATCCTTCAAACAGCGTATTCAATTACAATCCCAAAGACTGATGGCATTCTGGACGATGGTCTTGTATTTAACACAATCTTAACAAGTCATCAGACACAATGACACAGAGGGGAGCTCTGATACTGTGCCCAGTATAAAATTCGTTTTGACACTATTTGACACTATAACGCTATGACGTTTTAAGTCCATCTTGTCATGGAGTCCCTTACTCTGTCCTTCCTTAAGACCTCCGTCTACCACCTTGATGCTTGACCCTTCACTTCCGTTTTCCTTACGACGGGTTGAGGACTTTTAAGAAATAGGAACAGCCTTCTTTGTTTGGGCTGCAGTGGAAGACAGGGGCTGGCGTCTTGACGCCCAGCAGGGACTAGCGTCTTGACTCCCAGCGGCCCCTTGTATAGTCACAGAGGCCGTCAACTGTCTTCGGGACGGACGAATCACAGCGTAGTTCATAAAAAAAGACAGGCCCCGCGGAGGAGAACAGGTGGCCAAGCTTCCAAAAATTAATGAGGTGTCGTGAGGGGATCTAGTGACTCCTCGACCAAAGCTCATAGTTGAAACACCACCACCAACTCAACACTCCAGCTTGGTGTCTCGTGTGGTACTGACGCCAGAAGCCC
Source organism: Melanogrammus aeglefinus (assembly GCA_900291075.1). Lineage (NCBI taxonomy): Eukaryota > Metazoa > Chordata > Actinopteri > Gadiformes > Gadidae > Melanogrammus > Melanogrammus aeglefinus. Next base: position 49,247 of record OLKM01002095.1, on the reverse strand, counting down.
TCTCGTCCGTCCATTCACATTCATCTTGTTTCGGTTTAATTTGTTTTGTTTTTAGTTTTTTGCGTTCTACCCGCAATCCCACTACTAAACAGCCATGGACGCCATCAAGAAGAAGATGCAGATGCTGAAGCTCGACAAGGAGAATGGCATGGACAGAGCTGAGCAGGCCGAGGGGGACAAGAAAGCAGCCGAGGACAGGAGCAAACAGGTCGGAAAACGACGCGCTGCATCTGCGTGTCGTTTTGCGCGCAACTGGGACCCTCTTTGCGCGCAACTGAAAAATATTCTGCATAAAAAAATCTCTCATGAATTAAAATAGTGACTGACAAGATCATTGATATTAAAATCTTCACTCGGGAATGGAAACATACAGTAAACATATCCCGCCCCCCATGTATTCAAAGAAAAAAGTCTAGTTTGTTTTGTAATTTTGAAGTTGCTTTTCTTAGTCGATTTAAATCTTGAGCTTTGCATGATTATATGTAGGAGGCTATACAAACGTTTTTTTCCAACTGTTAAGAAACAAAACGATGATACCAGTAGTCGAACGACGTTGGTTCAATATCTTTATTTGCGGTTCTCGTGTGGGGTAGGCTACTTGTTACATTGAAAGCCCTGGTTAAATATCAGATTGTCTCTGTTGTCCGTCTTTCTGTCTAACCTTCTGTCTGGACCGTGTGTCCACCAGCTGGAGGATGACCTGCTGGCCCTGCAGAAGAAGTTGAAGTCCACCGAGGATGAGCTGGACAAGTACTCTGAGGCCCTTAAGGACGCCCAGGAGAAACTGGAGCTGGCCGAGACAAAGGCCGCAGACGTGCGTATGAGACAACCTCCGACACGACCTCTAACCCTGACCTCCATCCTGTGTCTATATTCAAACCCACTGGCCTCTCAGTGGAGCGCAATACAAATGTAGTAACCGAATACGTAACCGACACCATGAGCCCCTTTTAGTAAACACACAGTAGGCCTATTCTGACACCAGTGGGCTAAAACGGGGTGCATTTTAACTGGCAATTCTTTAGATGACAGTTAAGATTAAAATAAATATTGTTCATTTCATTGGTTTGAAATTCCTCATGATAAACATAAAACATGGATTACAATGTTGTATGTTAAAAAAACACATATATTAATTCATATTTTACTTTTCCCCTCTGTGGAAGATGTTTCATTGTAGATATCCCAAACGTACCAGTAGGGGATGAGCATTGAGCGGCCAATGCAAACCATCTTTAGAAACGTAATGAAAATATTTCCTTCTGAACCGTTACTCTATATATGTTTGAAAATAACATCCACATTGTATAGGCCTTGTTATTCACATGTTATAGGCCTTTATTTAATCTATATTGAATATCGTTTATACAAGTTCCCACTTAAATGGACAAATAAAATGTCACATCATTATTCAAATAGGATAGTTAAAATATACTTTCGTTTTTAATAGGCTACATTTATATTGAAATAAAATGCGGTCCATAGTGTAGTCTATTACAACGTTGACTTCCGGTGCGTGACGCGCTTCTCATCAGAGGTTGATTAAGCGCACAGTGCGGGATCAGACGCTCCGCATCTTAAGGACAGGACAGCGTGTGTCTGCGAGCAGCGATTCGGACCCCGAAACATACACGTTCACACCGGTATAGCCAGGAAGCTAACATGTCTGGCGGGACGTCTCTGGAAGCTGTCAAGAAGAAAATCAAAACGCTGCAGGAACATGCCGACGCAGCGGACGACCGGGCATCGGACCTGCAGAGAGAGCTCAGTGTGGAGAGGAGAGCGAGGGAATCAGTAAGCCGCTGTTAACGATTTAAGTCAATTAGTCTGTAGTATAGGCGACGGGGAGAATGAGCACACAAATCTTCTCGAGGCTCTTATTTTTTAGACCCAGACGGCGGGGGATTATGAAAAATACAGAAATGTGATGACTGGTACTGCACGTGAATCGATGGGGTGACAGAGTGGATTCGATGGGCGAGTCACGCCCAGGATAAACACGGTTTTGTTTAAAGCAAACCACCGCAGTAGTTTAACCGATTCACCGATTAGGTATCCACAAATACGCTAATTTTGTCTGTTATTCGAATACATGGCCAGTTTCCAATACCATATGTTAGCAGTCATGTTGATTTCATAAGATTAAACTAATGTTGTCTAAAGACGTTTCAGCCACTTCGAGGTCATATTGAGGCGACGTGATGTTGGCAAACTCGTCTCAATATGTGCAGTTCGTTCGGGGTGAAAGCATCCAACTACGGTAAATGAGGCACGTGCTATCTGTGCTACTTAAACAGTGTGAAACAATGGGAGTGGGTAACAACCCTACTCCATACGGATTACAACACATTCGACAAGGTTGCCTGTAATCAGGCGTGTCTTGGACATATTGGGGTTGTTATAATCGAAATTATAATGACGATATGCTGATTCCTCCTGGGTCTCCTCTGGCTGCAGGCTGAGAGTGACGTGGCCTCCCTGAACAGACGTATCCAGCTGGTTGAGGAGGAGTTGGACCGCGCCCAGGAGCGTCTGGCCACCGCCCTCACCAAGCTGGAGGAGGCAGAGAAGGCTGCTGATGAGAGTGAGAGGTGGGTGTCATGGGGGATGGAGACATTACCTCCCTCCTGGTACCATAGCAATAACTTTGAATTGGGTTGGTCACCCATTCAGACCACCCCTCAGAGACCTCATGTGTGGTCTCTTCTCTCCCGTGTTCCTCCACTCCAGAGGCATGAAGGTAATTGAGAACAGGGCTATGAAGGACGAGGAGAAGATGGAGCTGCAAGAGATCCAGCTGAAGGAAGCCAAGCACATCGCTGAGGAGGCCGACCGCAAGTATGAGGAGGCAAGTTTTGGTTCTCCTGCTCCTCCTGCCTTCCAGGCTGAGAAACCAACGAGAGAGGGGGTTTAGAGATGCAACTCGACAGGGTTTAATTAGATTAATGCCTAGTTAATGTCGATTGCTGGCCAATACCTCTCCTCTGGCCGTGATAAAAAGTCGTAGGTGTTAAGTTAAATTGGCTCTACAAATGGCAGTGGTAGCAGAACCCTCTCTGACTGGACTGTTTCCTCATTTAGTAGAAGGTATTACATGTACCTACTGTAGTGGTTAGTACCTAGATTCTGTCTCTACAAGAGACTCGCTTGTTCAGAGTTCACCTAAACTCTGCATAGCCTCCCCCATCTTATGCACTTATCGTATGTTGTACGTCTTGGCACTTAATGTATGCTCTTATCGTATGTTATACGTCTTGGCACTTAACGATAGTACTTGCCTTTGTAGCCTCTTCTCCTAGTTAACTTTGTTGTATACGGGGAATGGGTTAACCTAACAATTGGTTCTATGAACGTCCTTACTGTACCGACAGCGATGTATTGTTTCTCTTTCTTCTGACAAATGTACTTATTGTAAGTTGCTTTGGATAAAAGTGTCTGCTAAATGCCCTAAATGTAAATTTCTACACTCCAATAGTCAAATTTGAATTGAGGGATTGAGAATGTTTTGCCATTGAGTCTGAGGTCCATAGTGTAGTATATAACCAGGTCGTGTAGTAGATAACCAGGTAGGGTAGTGGGGTGGGGGGGGTTGTGCTCTGTTGGTCTTGGGTCTGACTTATGGTTGTGTTGTGAGTCCAGGTGGCCCGTAAACTGGTGATCATTGAGAGTGATCTGGAACGTACAGAGGAACGTGCTGAGATGTCTGAAGGGTAAGAGCTCTGTCTCTTCTTTCCTCATCAACCATTGCTCTAAAGCCCTCAATGAGAATGGATTTAAAGTTTAAACATGGTTTGCATAAACTGATCCAATAATGTTAAATTGGGTTTATTGAAATGTGTCCATATATAAAGTTAAGGCAAATTAATCCCACAATAGAAAATACGATATACTAATACTATAGAAGTTAATCTAAGTGGAGCTGTTTAGCTAACAATTATGTTTTCAGCTTTGGCATTGGTTGGCGGGAATTCATTGGTTATTGGAAAATCGTTGAAGTAGATGTGACACATTTCCCTTTTTAAAACATCTGAAAGAACAAGTCTGTCTGTCTGTGAAATATGGGTTGCTATTTTGCTGCAAGGTCAGACCTTTCACAAATTGACATCTTAATCTCTCCTTCCTCTGTTCATCTATGTTCTTTGTCCCCTCCAACCCACCACCTCCACGTCTCCTCCTCCCATGCATTTTCCACTCATCTAAACTCCCAGAAAGTGCTCTGAGCTGGAGGAGGAGCTGAAGACCGTTACTAACAACCTGAAGTCCCTGGAGGCTCAGGCAGAGAAGGTAGGCGTCTGACCAAATACGAGGAACCAAGCTTCTTTGGTTTGCCATGAGGCCATGAACTTTCTTTACTCCTAAACGGGCTGAACACTTGTCTTGTCTCATATGGTCTTCCTGGTTTGTGCTTACAGTACTCACAGAAGGAGGACAAGTATGAGGAGGAGATCAAGGTCCTGACAGACAAGCTGAAGGAGGTGAGTTTCAAGCTGGGGGTTTAAAAATGGGAGTCCTTCCCATTTTTTTGTGATAAGGCTTTCAGGTGATTTCAACGTTATTAATCTCCACATACTACATTAGGGTGCTAATGGCTGGATATTTATAGCCGTTTCTATATTTTTGTTTCTTGGGTCAAATGTGTTTGCAAGCCTTTGAAATACATTGTTACGATATGCATTGGTCTTCCCACTACCATGAATGCAGAGGAGTCGTGCTATAAGATGCTAATGCTAACGCTAGTTTATCTCCACTCCACTCAGGCTGAGACCAGAGCTGAGTTTGCTGAGAGATCCGTGGCCAAGCTTGAGAAGACCATCGACGACCTTGAGGGTAGGAATTCATCATGCTTTCATAAAATGACACATTTAGCAACAATTTATTTTCAGAGGACGTCTTGAGTTTAAAACTCAGTACAACTTCAGAAAGGATACCTTCATGAGTATGACGCCATATTACTGCCAAAAGTAAAGGTTATATTTTTGCTTTCGTGTTCGCAAGGTGTTATCCTGTTCGCTCTAACATGCTTTGGAGAATAAGAAAGCAGTGTTAGACCTCAGACTTTGAGATTTTGAACTGACGAAATATAAGCATTGCCTCGCTGTAGCTGGTATAACATAGTTATTTAGCGTAATAACACGGGTTTCGTCTAATAATCAGCGCTGTTGAGAGATGGATGGATAGATACATTAAAAACGAAATGGAAAGGATTCCATGTGATTGGTCCACACTTTAGTGCCAAAAAGAAGAACGCTCGCATGAAGAGAAAAAATGTCAGAGCAAGCAGGAAAACACTTTAAGAGCGCGAGAGCATTTTATTCTTTGGGTTGCACACTTCTATTTCACTACATATTAGGGTGTTCATAGCTTTATGAGCGGTGAATTTTATTTTCTGCTATGTTCATGTAGTCCCCAAATGATTGAAATCAGCACAGTCAGTAGGACAGGCAATGAACCACAAAAGTTCTACATGATTGAATTAATTAAGTCCACAAGGACCACTCTCTTTAAAGGTTAAGCTTGTATGGCACAGTAGCTGTAGAAAGCTTAGCAAAATCCTCCTAGCCTTGTTAGCCTAGCAGAATAGGCAGTCTTATCCTAGCACTGTTAGCCTCCCTAATGACCTTCCAGGAGTCATAAAAAATGTGAGGCATTTCTTTGTGACTTCCCTGGTATTTGAAAATGTGTAAGCAGCTGTTGGTTCTGCCTTGGCTATTCGTCTCGCTGCCAGATTATTTTATTTTTACATTCTTTCTGTTCTATTCTTTGACCATTGTGTTCTTTTTTTTTCCTTTTTTCAATTCCTTGGCATTCGTCCTCTACTCCCTTCATCCTAATTTTGTTTTGGCCTTGGCTCATGTCATGTGAACCCACCTGATTATAGATGAGTTGTACGCCCAGAAACTGAAGTACAAGGCCATCAGCGAGGAGTTGGACCACGCCCTCAACGATATGACCTCCATGTAATTGACCACCTGCCTTGTGCCCGCTTCTTTGCTCCCAATAGCTCCCTCTAGTGGCTGACCTGAGTGCTGCCGTTTTCTTTACCCTACAACTAACAGCTTTTATTTTTAGATTATCACACACTAACACAATAATATTTTATCAATGAACTCTCAGTCAGAACATCCATTTTGAGCAATCATATCAATCAATTTACTATTTTTAGCCCTGCATCTCAACCTTTTAAATTTAATTAAGATTTTATTTTTGGTTTTAAATGTCATTCTTTTCCATCCTTCCCTTTTTTCCTCTCGTCAATGTTTTCCCTCCTCTTTTCTTTTCACAGCTAAATTGTTTTCGTCCCTTCATTTCCGGGCCCCCTGGTGGTCGACCCAGTAATCCTCCTCCTCCTCCTCCTCTCTCTCCCCTGGGCAGCGTGCTCCAGCTCCCTATCCCCTCTGTCTCTGCGTCTCTTTGTAGGACACTGGGTGCTCACTGCCCAGCTCCTTTAGTACATGTCTTTAACGGCAGTCTGAGCCATATGGCTTTCTGTAAAAATAAACTTTATTCCATCGATGTCCTCCCTATTTCTTCCCTACATCGGCCATTGTCATTGTTTGTTTCTCTGTCTTTGGAATTTGTCTTTGTTTAATTTTTGGAATAAACGTCAATGCCTATCATTCTCCATGTTCCATTTTGTGGCCAACTGAGGCCGAATGTTTTGTTCTCATACTTCATGAAACCAAAAGGCCATCGTATTTTTATTAGCTATTTGATTGTTTTGGGTTCCTGGTTAAAGGCCCTATTATATTCATTCATCTTTAACTACTCTTAAGGGTCACTTCATTAAACTAACATTAGCGATGTATGGTAATGCATCGCTAATGATGTCTACCTGCACCTGTGGTACATTTACATGGTAAATGTACCACCACATGTACACATGTACATTTACATGGTAAATGTACCACCAGGAAACAAACCAAAGTATTTCTGCATACCAAATCTGCTATTGATTTGCTAGATATAGGCCTAATGTTGGAATAACTATGGTTTCCAAATAAATGTGAAACTGTATTGCGCCACAAGTGGTATCTATGAATTGGCATTCTACTGTCCCAAAGGTAAGCATTTATTCGTCAAACGCTAGACTGACTACTTGGATGATAAAAAATGTGATTCTTGTTTCAATGGCTTTACGTCAAAAGGATGAGAGAAAAACAAGTTGTATGCAGGTATTGGCCTATATGTAGTCTTCATCTAGAAGGGAAAACGCACTCTTGTGTGATGCAGTTGTGACCCCAATGGAATTGGAAATGTGTTGTTTTACTAATTCAGTTCAATCTCACTAACTTCCTCTTTCCCTGTCTTCATTTTTCTCCCCTATCTTGCATTCTGATGGTCTAGATCATTTACACAAGCAGCTTGAGAAGAACCGTATGCTGACAAATGAACTGCGATTAGCCTTAAATGATCCGTAAGATCTATAGCGATTCCCCTTTCGTTCTGTTTTCTTCTGAAGCATGAAGGCCGCTTTACACTTTTTTTTTAATGCTACACTTATGTGATTTGGCGTTAAGAATACTATATTCTATATATATTTTGTGTTGATCTCAAACTCTCTCATAATATCATGGTGGGAGGATTTTGGGGGTTTCATGCTGTTGCTGCAATGTAATAGGATTTGGGGGAAAATAACCACATTTCCAGTGTGGCTTGGATAGAGTAACTGCTGTTTAAACCTTGTGGCAGCGATTCCAACTGATTGTTTTTTAATTATTTTTTTCCCCTTCTAATCAGATGCTGATGTTTACCTGGTTTAAAGGTATAATATGTTATTTCTGCCGCTAGAGGTCTCCCAATCACAACAACAACAAAATAAGTAGTTTGATGCTGTGCTGAAGTAGCGTGGGAAAATGGGAGTTGTTGTCTTGACCATAATTGGCTGTCAAAATCTATCTGACATTTACGTGTGACTTTTAGTCACATTATGTCATTTCGTTCCAATTAAATTGCCGTAAGTAACATAATGTTAACTTGTTCACTTACCATTAGATGAGCTTACCCCGCTCTAAATAATGGAATGTGGTCAATTTTACCACATATATATTTTTTCAATGTGTTGTGCACAACTCGACAATGAAATAAGATTCAAGCCATTTCAAATAGTAAAACCATTTTCAAAAGTTACACTATCAAAAATAAAATTAAATAACCTGTCAAAACACTGCATTAGCTTAGTGGCTGGCATGAGCTACAGTACTTGTTAAAGTGGCACATTGTACTAAGCTAGATCCATATTGAAATATCAAATCAATACATTAGGGCTCTATTGGAGTACTTTCCCCGAAAGATGACACAATTGACATTAGACCAATTGTCACGACTGTGACCGTGAATAATACAATATGTTTATCTTAGTTTAAACATTGTAAACAATTGGGGTAATGTTATAACACAACTTGACAAAATATATAACATAGGTCTAGCCGTTTTACATATTTCAATGCAGAAATGTTATATATTATACATTAAACTGCCACAAATGTCAGCAATTTGTCAACCAAAACATGCCTTACTTCAGAAAGCGAGCAGGATAGTTCAGTGACTATTGTGGTAAACTACAATCCAAAAGTTTCTTGGTTTGAAACCCAAATTGTCTGTACCTTGACATCTAACTGAAAATTCTGATAAATGTCGCTATGGATCAAAGCCCCCATGCTAAATGACTAAGTGGTAAATACTAACTCATACTCCAGCACTAACTTAATATGAGTGCTTATGTATGCCTAGATACTTTTTACCCCAAGTATAACTACATATCCAAAGACATTCAATATGCCCTTAACTGTATACTATCTTGTGTGTGTATAATCTCCTTACTGCATAATTAACAAACCCACAGCACTACAAAACTATTAAGCTGTTGGTTGTACTTCCTGAGGCCTTTTTTATTTCCACTGTGGATCATTCCTGTGTATCTATCTGCGTATTTGTGTTTCTAATCTCACCAATGTGATTATTTCTGTATGTAATCACTGTTCCTTATCTCACCTATGTGTCTGTGATCTTTGCCACTTTGCTGCATCCAAAGGTAAACTATCACGCATGAATGAAGTGAACTGCAGCTCAAACAGATGGTGGGTCAAAATGACCTGACATTCCTAACTCCCAGAGACTGTCCATAACTGATCCATGGTTTGGATGCTACACTGAACAGCTAACAGTTAGCTATGTTGTATGCAATATAGGCCATATGACGTTTCCATCATAATACACAAGTCTGCTCTTAAAGGCTGTGCCATTTATCAATTATCATGAGGTTAATTCATTTGTGTTTAAGCATAGATTGGAGCCTTTCAATTCAGTCAGTTTATAATCGATAACTCTGCAGAATTTGCACTCTTTTAATATCACCTCATCGTACTGCGTGTTATCACTTCAGCATGTTGAATGGTGAAGAACCTGTAGCGTATGACGTTGTTTATACTTGTACATGCTGCACTGATCACTGCTGATCAGTTTAATTCTGTTTCTAATTTAAATCATTTTTCTTTTTTTCCTTTCAATGTATTTTATCCGGGGAATGTAATAAAATAGTGCAATGTTATATTTCCACGTCGTTGTTTATATTATTGCACATATGTGTGAACAAATACAATGCCTTTTTATTGGTGTCCTTTTCCCATTATCATTAGTTGGAAGTTGGAACTAAAAGCAAATAAAAATATTTACTACACGGCTCTTCTCAATGCCGTGGAACGCTCCGTTCACTTCATGGGACCTTCACAACTTCTGGTGGTGAATTATATTTGATTATTCTATTTCGTTTAAGAACGCTTGATTCTGATTGGCTGGGAGGAGGGCATTAACCTGGCAGGTTGCTCGCTGACTTGTCGGTTGTACTTGCTGCTGACTGAGCACAGCGTCATCAAATAGTAGATCAATAAACCACTTGTATTTTTTTCTATCAGAGAAATTTCAAACATGTGGTCCATTGTAAAAATAAACCTTATTTAAAATAGTTACTAAAATGTGTCGGAAATCTATCGGAGGGTACATAGTTTCGCAAGCGAGATACAATGTAGCAACTACGTTATTAAACTAGTGATCAGATGCAGCCTTGTGTGGTTGCTATAGAAACAAATTAGCTAGAGCTGAGCTAACGTTATTCACAGTAGTTCTAAACATTGCAGCTTTTTTTAATTTGAGTTTGAGTGTATCTAACTAAAATAGCCCAAATATAATGGCTAAATAATTTTGTTACACATTTATCATTTATTGCAAAAAAAAATATTTGGAATAACGAATGCATGTTTGATCGTAATTAAAGGGAACGATAAAGATGAACTCAAACAGAGTATACATTTAATAAGCATGCAATACGAATAAGAAAAAGTATAATTATAAAAGTATTTGAATTGTTTTCTGTTGGCAAGCAAGAAGTAGAAGAAACGGGATAATCACCTCATGGCAGGACAATAAACAGTTTGATATGCCCGGCTCGTGGAAGGTTGCCGCCTTACCGCGGTAAGCAGTCCATGAGCCGGGCATATCAAACAGTTTATTGCCATGCCTCTCTGTGATTATCCCTAATTCACCATTGCTTAGCATATAATAACCGCTGTGAAGGAAAGTGGATTTTTTGCCATCTTTCATATCACTCCGCAAGTAGTCCGGTAACTTAATACAACCCCAGAGTAGTACTCGGTTGCTAAGCATCATCAACGTCTTTGGCAGACTATTTCTCTGCTGATCAACACTACGAATACTGGTAACAAATAAATTGTATGAGTATGGTGGTGACCTAATGAATACATGATTGAAGCCATTATTTGATGTCATGCCATGGCTCACACAATGGTTGGTTGAGTTTGGACTTGCAGCGGCCCCATGGTCATGAGTCTGGCGCACTACACAGACATTTACTGCCAAGGGTAGATTAGAGTATATTAGGAGAAATATGACTTCCTTACGTGAAGGTATGGTGAGCTTGGTTGGTCTGGTATTATGGTATTGATACACCTTAAAAATTGGTTTAACGGATGTTACTTAACAAAACAATCGCCAACCATGTTTCTGTTTCGTGATTATAGCCTTCTTGCTATGAATTTCACACCAAATAGTCCCACAGTCAACTGGTGTATGTGTGACGAATCTGCAGCTTTTACCACTTTCGGCACCAAACGTATCCTGCGACCCTCTGCAAAGTGTGACCCCAGGGGGCGCTGTTGCACATTTTCTGCGACATGACAACCCGGTCTCACGAAAATATGTGACACTGTCACATGTTATTTTAATCTATTGTTCGTGATCAGGTACACGTATTTTCAAAATTTTCGTGTTCAAAAAGCAGTTTTCAAACTGTCATGGCAACGTCCGCTCGGGCACTGCAACTTGTTCTACATGCACCAATTGTCATGATGAACAACTTCCAGAGCCATAATAATAATAATAATAATAATAATAATAATAATAATAATAATAATAATAATAATAGGAGAGCATACAATAGGGTTCATACGTGTTTCGTAGGACCCCTAATAATATTAAAGATTACAATAGGGTTCCTACGTTTTTCTTAGGACCCCTAATGAATGGAAATCACATAGACCTTGTGAGCATGACTGGCTCTGGCACTTTTTATATCTTTTTTAATGCATGGACTCATCCTCTCCACCAGAGGGCAGGACCCCCCTCCCCGGTTTAGTGTTCAACGTGCGAAGAGGAAAAAGGGTTCACAGTTCAAACGAGCTAGGTAACGCTGGGATCGTCAACACGACTGCAGGGAAGATATCTGATATAGAACCAAGTAATGGATTTAAACCCCGAATCTTCTGGGACTTCTCAAGACTTCAAGGCCGAGTACATACTGAGTAATGTTGCAGAGGTGGTGGAGAGGATCCTGACTTTCGTTCCCACTAAGTCCCTCCTGCGGATAGCTAGGTAGGCTAGCGGTTAGCACACCTGGGACCCGAACTGATGGTCGCTAACGCGCTATGTGCATTCTAGCCCACTGTTTACATCGTCAATGTATTGGTCACATACAGAGGAGCACTCGTCTACAATGTGTGTTGAAATGCCCTTGTTGGTGCACATATAAATGTCAAGTAATATATTAATGAATGTACATTTTGAATGTTAATGTAATGATAAATGCGAGGAGTGATGTGTGTATATCACGCTAGTGAAGTGATGGTGTCGAAGAAAATGGATCATTATGCGTTTATCTATAGACAGTTTAATCCAGCACTTTTCTACTAAGTCGAAAAGACTTTACAAAGACAAAACCCACAAACGTAAAAAACAAAACATGTTTTCTTGTAACAGCCATGCACTTTTAATATTACCTGTAGTTGGCATTTCTTGAGTCTTGTTTCCACCGCTCAGTGTGTGCAGGCTGTGGAGGAACTGTGCTCGCAGGGTGCTGAGGACCCAGCAGAGGCTGACCTGGGTGTCAGCCTTTGGCCCATCCCTCCCTGATGTCCACGTCCTGTGTGGTCGTCTCTCCGAGGAGGTCGAGGTACTTGAATAGCATCCATTCCTTCAAAGGGTTTTTGGTTTGTAGGGTCCAGTAAGACTCATGGTCATTGTGTACAACGAGATTCTTGCGGTCAGGCAATTGTTGACTAATTAATATCAAATATAATATAAATCTAAAATAGGTATCAACATCCTAATCGCAATACTTTCGTAAGGGCATCCCCTTAAATGTAGGCTCTGATATCCGAAGTAGCAATGTGTTTTATCAACTGTTGGTAATGATGCTTGATCAAACTTAATTTAATTAGAAACCCCTGTTAAGACTGATACAAGTAACAGTCATGATTTGGGCATTTTGGATGCATGCCACTGTAGTGAAGTAAATCTCCTTATTGCTACATATGCATATGCTGCTTCTGTTATGCGTATTTTAAGAGGGGATAATTATGACATAAACATGTTCCCTGTGTGTTTACAGAAAGTGTTCCTCTTGCCTAAAACTGTCCTTGCTGTTGTGGACAGTCATGCCTTCAGCGGACAAGCATATTGCTACAGACAGAATAAAGGTCAGTGCAATAACACCTTGAATGTGTTCTTTATGTCTCATTCTACTGATGTTTTTTTTTTATGATTGATTGTTGTTATGGCATTCTTATTCTGAGATGTCCTTTATGCAAGTCAAAATATGAGCACAAGTTTAAATGTTTTAGACAGGACTGATATGTGTATATGTTGGCATAAAATTGCTTCCAAAACAAATGCATCCAGGAATTGCATACATTTCGTTTCTAAAGTGCAAAAAGTAATCAAAGTCAAATCGATGAAGAGATGGCACATAGTTTGATAGAACTAAAAGGGCAAATCTAAATGTCCTGTAGATTAGACGAGATACTACCTTATTGGTCCCAGACAGGACATTCGAGAGCTGTACTGGTAACACGGTACTTGTTTGGTGTGTATCACATATTTGCACACCAAATTAAGTTCAACTGACAGATGACCTCTTATAGGTCTATAATTTTGGCACAACATGCAATTCAACTCTGTGTCACATTCTTTAAAGGTCCCATGACATAAAAATCTCACTTTATGAGGTTTTCTGACATAAATATGAGTTCCCCTAGCCTGCCTATGGTCCCCCAGTGGCTAAAACTTGCGTTCGGTGTAAAATGAGCCCTTGGTGTTCTGCTCGCCTTTGTGGCAAAATCTGCGGATCCCGCATAGGCCTGCACAGCCACTTGGCTATGCATCGCCGCAACACACCCCAATAATTGTCCTTCCTTTCTATTTGGAGCAACGTCATCATCGTAATCGATGGACTGCCATAACGTGTGTGATTACATGCACTGTAACGCAAGTGTTTGCTGTTGGTGTTATGGCGCATAACACGTTGGTTCTTTGAAGTCTCTTGTATTTCCACAACAAGACTCTAGTTGGGGTAATGTCAGCCATGGTTGAGAAGGAATTGGGGGGAAAGGAACTTTGGCTTTGGCTCCCTGAAGTACATGAACTGCGACATGCTGCCTGCCGCTGGTTGCCGTGAGGCAACTCTCATCAATCTCTACTTCAGATTGATGTGGAAGAACCTGAGACGTCGGAGAACCCGACAAAGTGCTGCAGGAGGCGGTGGTGCCTAAGCGCTGACCGCTGCCGAGGTCAACGAGGCACCGGCGGGAGACAACCGCGGTCAACAATCGCGGGCAACAATCCCTTTCTCCTCCATTTCGTGGTTCGGTCTACTTCAGATTGATGTGGAAGAACCAGAGACGTCGTTTGAGATTCATAATATTGTCTGGAGGCTCACACAGCTTTTGCCGTGATAATATATATTATATGATATAGATATCTATGTATTATATGATATTATTTAGATATAGAGCTCCAGGACTCCCGTGTGTGGCTGTGTGCGCCTCGCCATTGCGATTCATCCACTGTAAACAGCGTATGGTTCCGTAGCTGCAAGCTGCTCAGGGCCACACACCCCCCCTCCTTCTCTCCTCTTCATTTGCATTAAAGCTACAGACACCGAAACGGCGCATTGGGGGAAAGCTCAATGTGCTACTGGCTCGTAGTGGCTGTAATTCTGCACCACAGCTGAATTTCGGGAACATCTTCAAATGCTGTGTTTGGGGCCTACTAATATCTATTTTAAAGCATCCATAAAGTAGCATGCCATGGGACCTTAACAAAAAAAACAATGCACGTGTTCATATATAAATCATTGATTATAGCATGGTGTAATAACCTCTGTGCACACCGTTGTCGGTAGAGCATCTAATAGATTACATGTTGGGATATATGATGTGATACCTGCACATGTTTTCTTTCAATGGGTCAGTCTGTTAGTGTACAGAATATATATATAATATATATATGTTTTAATAAATACAGTGCATTAACCGGCTAGCTCCATACATAACGTGTTTTTCTCTGGACCCTGAAGCCAAGAAGAGCCGCCACAGTCCGGACACGGTGGAGGAGCTCAACCATCTCTTCCCCAGGAGCTGTGACGTCATGGGCATCGCCGCACCGGGGATAGTGTGTACGTGTTTCCCCTTTGTCTTCTCTCTATTCCTGTTCCAATTTGGAAAGAGGAAGGGTTCTGCTTTTATTGTGTTTTTAATATGTGTAACACCACTTTACAACATATCCCAAAAATAACCTCAACGTTAATTGCTCATCAATAAGTTGAATTCGAAAAGTGACCAACGGCACTTTAATCCACCCTTGAACCGACCCCTTAAAAACCAGACATTTAATAGATTAAATGGAAAAAAAGCTTCAATGGCTGGTGCTTTTGTTTAAAACCACGTGTGCATAAAGAAACACTGTGGTAGAATGATCGATTGCTTTCCCTTCTCCACAGTGACCCCTAGTGGTTCTCACTCCGGCGCCCCTGTAGAGCACCAGGAGGGAGACGCCGGCTTTGCGCTCATGTTCCCCAGCATTGAGGGAGTCAACATCAGGCCCTTTCACTTCTGCAGGAAGACCTTCTCCGAGACAGCCCTACAGGAAGCAGGTGGGCAGCCTCGTCATGCTATGTTATCGCCTTAGCAACAGGCTGCAATCCTTTCTCGTTGCTCTTTGTTATCCCGCTTATTACACAGCTACTTGCCAAAACGAAAAAATAACTTCTCATGGGGTGTCTTTTTACAATTTATTCGTTAGCAGCATTCGCAGTGTTGATCAGCGGAGAAATAGTCCGCCAAAGACGTTGACATTGCTTAGCAACCGAACAGGCTGGGGTTGACAAGTTACCGCACTACTACCCATGCAAGTGAACGGAGCGTTCCACGGCATTGAGAAGACCCGTCTGATAAAGGCCTATAATATTTCTGTTTATGGCATAGATTTCTTCTCAGATTAGGCCAATAAAGCAATGATTTAAAAAAAAGAGGAAATTAATGCGGCCGGCAAAAAATTATTGCGCAATTAATTGATTTATTGCTTATCGCGACAAGCCTACTCTCAACATAATGTGTCATGGTTTTTCATGACATTGATTCCTGTGCCCCCCCAGGACTGGTGGATAACCCCGACCTGCGCGTGGTTCTCCTGTTCGTCTATGAGGCGTACAAGACCGGAGGCGCTCGCTTTCTGAACCAAGTGCTGGAACCGCTGGCCAAGAGCAAAGCACTCATCGCTGGAGGAATCGTAGAGAGCGTCTTCTCTCCCCCGAGACAATGGTGATTTATTTATGCCTTCCTTCCCATTTGACCTCTCCTGGAGACCGTCTCACGTTTAGTTAACAATGTAATCAGGGCCAATCAGGTTCTGCGTCGTAGTTTATGGCGTAGCCAATCAGGTTCTGCGTCGTAGTTGATGGCGTAACCAATCAGGTTCTGCGTCGTAGTTGATGGCGTAACCAATCAGGTTCTGCGTCGTAGTTGATGGCGTAAAATACAGGCCTCCGTCGGCTAAACAGTAATGGCGTCTACACGAGTTCCTTAGTTAGTTCCTTAATGTTCCTCTTTATCCTCTGTGTCCAAAGAACAGCATATTTGATGGCGGCACATGTTTTGTTATGCTGTTTGGCGGAAGGAGTTTGTCTTTCGAGGCCAGTACTCCTGCCCACTGGAATCGTTTTGGGTGGCTCGAGGTCCATGCTGGTCCATATAAGTTCTGTGAAGTTCTATAAAAAAAGAAACGATGGAGTGGGTTCAGTCCAGGTGAATCCGACTAAAAGTCCTGGGAGGCCCCTTTTGCTCCGGAGTTTAACCAGGAGGCATGTCTCTAATGAGTTCTCCACTGCACACTCCTGATGCTTGCTTTGTTGCCCTTTCCGTTGTTCTTTTTCATTCTATGAATTAAAACGTGATCTCTGCTCCTCTCGCTCCATCTCCACTCTCCCGTCTTCTCACTCTCCTCCCCTCCGCCCCCTCTTTTCGGCCGCCCAGCTGTGGCCCGGGGGCCTACGGCGTGGTGGGCCTGGCCCTCAGCGGGCCCCGGGTGCAGGGGGCCTCTGTGCTCCTGGAGCAGGACGTGGGCACCCCCCAAGAAGCAGAGGCTACCATCCAGCGGCTGAAGGCGGCCAGCCTACCCGAGCGCAACACACTGGGCTTCATGTTTGCGTGCGTGGGCCGCGGCCACAACTACTACAACAACATGGGCAACGTGGAGGCGGATGCCTTCCGCAAGGTGTTCCCCAACACGCCCCTCTTCGGCCTGTTCGGGAACGGCGAGATCGGCTGCGACCGCATCGTTAAGGAGGACTACACGCTGTGCGACGGCGACGCGGAGAGTCTGCAGCACGCCTTCACCACCGTCATGACCCTGGTGCATCTTGGGTGATGCCGGACTCTCACCGCACGCACAAACACAAACAAACAAACAAACACACACACATGGACCCCCGCCGAAGCCCAACGGCCATCTGGACATTCCAGTGATTACAGGCGCAGCGAAAGCGTGCTCGTTGGTCATTCGGCCGTTCCGTTTGACACGGAATTTCGATGTTTTTTTCTTTTTTAACGCGTAGGTTTTTTCTACATTTTGGAATCACTGATGCCGGTTGTAGTGTAACACGGCCGTCTTTAAAGAAAAGAATGCTAAAAAAATATATACAAACTTATGTATATATTTCCCCGATGTATACATATTTAAAGCATATCTTCAGATTTAGGGTTCTCTGACTGGTTAACTAAGTCAGGTTAACTAGTTGGCTAAACTGGTGTTGTTTTGTATTTTCCATTTCTTACACATCAACACAGCCCTGATTTAAAAAAAAAAATCATCCTATTGACATAGGCACTTAACATGTTATTGTTTAACATATGTAAAATAGCTTTTATTTCTAATGATGCCATGTACAGACTTTATCACACAATGATTAATGTATGCGCTCAGCCTGAAGCTAGGTTGTCGTAGCGGTTCTCGCCCCTAGCTTCTAGGTTGTATACAGGTGAGGTACTCTGTAAGGCAGGTTGTCATGGAGACCTTGTTTTGTCAGTATTGGTCGTGAAGGGAAAGAATGTGGAGTCGGTGGTCCGGACAACTTGTTGTCTGAGAATACATGGCCAACGGTTGCGCTTCTTGAAATGTGGGCCATCTGTTTTTAAGGATGGGTCATTCGTTTGCTTTAACAGGGTATGTAACAAAGGGAGAACATGAGTGTAAAGTGTGTGACTGAAAAGTTTGAAAGCCCTCTCTGAATGGAGACGGTTTTGTTAAAGGTTGTCGTATTTACCTTTCATAGGTATCGTGAAGGATTGACATGATGTGTTTAGATATTTTCCCCCTGACCTGTTCGCTAGAAAATTTGAGGACAAGATCAAAATGTTTTACTTTAAATATTGTCAATATTCAAGAGATGCCTTTATTTCCTATAACAGTGCCTAAAAGCTGTTTGATTTATATTGACACTTGTCAGCGGTTTCCATTTTGTAAGAAGTGACCATTAAATCAATTTAATCGCTGCAAAACGAATATTGATATATGTGCAATTTACGCTTTAATTCGGTCATATCGTCTCTTTATTCTTTAAAAGGAAGCTTTAAATTAGTATTTCCAAAGCTGGCTTCCAGATAGCTGTAGGTAAATAAATGTGCAATTATCCAAAATAAGTTAATATCTAAAATTGACCTGCATTTCTGATTATAGTGTTTCTATCTTCAAGCCGTGTTTGGCTTGTTTGAATAATATTTTTCATGCACATGCACTTTTCAGAATGTGCCATATCAACTCCTTTTGAATTGATCGTAGCCTACTCTCCATTCTCCCATGCTGTTCATTTATTCAATAAATATATTTTGAATCACACTCCGATAGCACCCACCCTTGTTTGACGTGTAGCTCTTATATAATGAAGGCAAATAAGCCCTTGTCTCTGTATTGGAGCACACCCTTGGAGTCCAGCCTTGCAGGCTGAAATCCCTTGTAACCCACGTCTAGGAGACGTGAAAAGACACTGAAATGGTTGATGTGCGCTAAGGGCGAGCTGCTGGATCCAAGGGTCCGAACGCAAAGTGGGCGGTACCCATCTCCGTTACCCACCAATCATCGATCTAAGGTGCATTGGGCGGTACATTTCTTGGTCAACAACCACTCACTGATTGGTTGATAACGAGTAGAGACACCGCCTCCTGTACGTTCGAACCCTTGGATGAAACCCCCCTCTGTAACAGTCGAATGGGTGAGTCTCGGTGAATGGCAAACGGTTGAACCAATTGGCACAGAGGCAATTTATATCACCAACATTATTTTAAGAAAACTCCTGAGAGGAAAAGGAACAAGAAACGTAAACACATTAAGAGGATCCTCTCGAGGGGGGCGCATCGGGGACCGCGCGGAAAGAGTATGAATCAAATCTCCATACGTAGTCGGGATGTGCAAACATTTTTATACGTCGTGACTCCGGCGACCAGCGACGCGAATGTCACACGCGGATCTTCGGCAGCCGTGGTCGACCCCCAGCACGTAACCACCGAGCGGAAACATTTTAATGGCGTTTAGGTGAAATCATCGGTGAAATTTCAATAGCCCTCTTTCTCTCTTCCCAGCGTTCAGGAGAAGTAGCTGGAGGAGGAGCAGAGGGGCCGGGGGGGGGGGGGGGTGGGGGTGGGGGGCGGGGGGGTTCAGCACCTGGACAGTTCCGCTGCACGAGGACTCCCTGCTGCGCTGGAGGGGGAAACCCTCTCAGTATGGGGGAGCTGGAGCTCTGGCGTAACACACACACACACACACACACACACACACACACACACACACACACACACACACACACACACACACACACACACACACACACACACACACGCGCACACA
The DNA here is from genome assembly GCA_900291075.1 of Melanogrammus aeglefinus. Lineage (NCBI taxonomy): Eukaryota > Metazoa > Chordata > Actinopteri > Gadiformes > Gadidae > Melanogrammus > Melanogrammus aeglefinus. The sequence goes on along the minus strand of OLKM01002095.1, from coordinate 29,564 downwards.
CACACACAGCACGCACACACACACGCGCACGCGCGCGCACACACGAACACGGATACACACCGTTCCCAACGAAGCAGAGAAGCGTGAGTTTAGGGCTAATAATATGAAGTGGTTGAATGACGATGCGTGGATCCGCTGGTGTATCGGAATCTAAGTGGAGCAGGAGGTGCGATCATCGAGTCCGAACGGTACAGGGAGCGATCATCCAACGTCAGAGCGCTGAGGATCTCTACTGCTGCAGCTTAAAGCACACACACTGAGACCCTGGTGCTGGGTCGCTTCTCGGTCCGGGCTATAGTACCACCACCAGGCGTATGCGCGCCTACAACGTGCTGTTGGAGCCGCGATGCACACGTCGAAAAATGTCCGCCTCACCAAGGTAGGTGTTTTTGGATAAAGTAATATAGATGGTTCTTGTTTGAGGGGGGGGGGGGGGGGGGTCCATAAGAGCAAGAGGACTCGTGCATAGTGTTCCACATTTCTGCGCTGGAGTCACAAAGTATAAAGGGAAACTTGATCGATATAGAGATGGAAATGTGAACAGAGCTCTCCAGAGCTATCCATCCTTCTGCGTTCAAAAGGTTTGGGAAATACTGCACTTTACTTTGTAAGTCATCACGGATCAAGTAACTCACTTTCATTATAGGCCTACAATCAAAGCAGCTGAGTTTCTGGTAACAATGTTTAAACTTAAGGTTTCAAACTAGATTATCTTTTTGTACATAAAATTAAATTTTATGTAGGCAATGTTGAAGAATCTGACATAGGCTACTTTTAACTCACTGTGTGAGTATATATATTTAGTTGTACACCATTTCCCTTTCTCATTAAATCCATTAAATAACCTATATAGGTCACTTTATTCTAGCTACCATCACAATATACAGTATGTACTGTATATAGGCATACAAGGTGTGTTTTAATGGCCTTTTTTAAACTAGGATGGTCTGATGGCATCCGGCATCACTTGACTGCTCTGCTAGTATAAAAACACAAGGTCAACGCCCAATCATATAAATCCTACTCGGTGTTAACATTCAACTAATCACACTAACAAGTTTAAAAGCCAGCATTTGGTTGAGTCTGCGTGCTACAATGTGCTGTGTGAATTTTGTGTTTGGATGTGAAGGAAGGTGGTTGTTGTATTAATGACGGTGTTTCCCCCGAAGGTTAAGCATGACTAGGGTGTCTATCAGGTGAGGAGCTGATTCTTGACCCACGCCTGCACCACATCACTCCGTTGGAAGACCACCACCACCACTACCACAACCACTACCACTGTTACTACGGCTACCACCACTACCACTACCTGCGTACCTCTTCATTCTGTGCCAGGCAGTCGTCACATAGCCAAGATGGAGTAAGTCCACCCAGTCTCAGACCACTCTCTTTATCCCACTCTCTCCCTCTCGCTCCCTTTCTCAGTTCATTACATAGTAAATTATCTGATTGTTGTCTCTCGCACAGGAATGAACTATAATGATGATATAAAAACATTAACTAACTTGAAACAGTAAAATAACTTGCTTTATTTCGGAGGCACATTCATGCAGTGACTTACAGTGAACCCCTAGTAGGGGTTATTTCTACTAGGATGCTAGGGCTTACCCATGCACACAAACACACACTGTATACCTCTGCATCCCTTCCATCTGGGAGTGTCGTCGATAAATATACTAGTTGTGAGTTGGTTTTATTTGAAGTGAATATGTAAAACAAGGTTTTGCATGCACTGGTGGCCCACCTACATAACATGAGCACAGAGCCCTAACACCAAGTGATATCTGCTGCACAACAGCTTGGGAGAACATCTGCTTGATGCCTATACCTGCGCCGGAGTCGCTTGAGTGGGTCCACAGGATTATCACGTGTCCGTCCTCAGACGACCAATGTGTCAGCTGACGGTTCCGCTTCACAGGAACTCGTGTGTGTGTGTGTTTAGGACTTAGAAAGAGAAACTCTATGAATACAAAGGGTCTTTTCTTCAGAGGAAGTCACATTCGCCTCGACTTGTTGAATGCTGGGCTATGGAAATGTATGGAAGCAGGTCTATTGGTGGGGTGGCCCGACTCCCAGCTGAAATGTTCTAGGTTTGAACCCCCAATGTCCTCAGCTTACTTGTAGACAGCCTTGAGCAAGATGCACCCCCTTTGCACTTACAGAATATCACTTTCAGGTCACTTCTAAAAGTGACTGCTAAATTAATTCATAGTAGTTGTATTAGAAAGTAGTATAAATATATCATTTATAGGTGGATTCAAGTTTTATTTAAGTATTTTTATGCTGCATAAATCTGATTTAAAGATCTGAAAGATTGTAATATTTTTTTAAGTAAGAGAGGTAGTGTTCATCAGGTCAGAACTTATATTTAATTGCCCAGGTTGTGTAGTTTGTAGGATTTCTGATGAGCAGTAGCAAATACGTTCTACCAAGTATGAAAGCAGTGAATTCCCTTTGTAACCCCTTGAGGCCGTGAAGCAGGCTTTACTGAATTCACTTCCCCAGTTTCTCTACTTCTGCTGCTACTACATAGTAACAGTTTGAGTAAATTTGAGGTTATTTTCAAAATGGCATGGAAGTGCCGCGGGGAACTGAGAAAATGACATTCGTCGTCACGTATCCAGACTATTTTCCCCAGCTATTTATGAAAGAAAATAAACATTTCCAGAAATATATATATTTTTTCTACCCAAAATGAAAAAAACAGCAAACAAAACACTTTTTCCCATTTCCTTATCTTCCTTCCTGGAGGCTTGGCATTACTTTATATTCATGAAGGTTAACGTCGGAACAACTCCAGTATTTTGGACTCGGTACATTATTACGTGTTTTTGCCCGGCAGTTATTTCTGTGACCTTCTGCTATGGCCCGTGACACGCCCCAAGCACATTCTGTTACACAATGACCTTTCCACCTGCCCCATTTACTGCTGTCCCCCGTCTCCTGTCTACTGCTATATATGATGCTGGTGCTGAAAGAAAGAGGTTCCGTACAGTATGTAGACACAGGTTCCCAACCCTAAAACAAGATACTCCTAACCCCTTACTTCCACACTGAGTCACTATTCGTCTCTAGTCTTCCCACGGAGTGAGTAAAACAATTATATGAATTTATTATTTAGCAATTTTCACTATTAAGGAAAGCATCCAGGGTGACACAAAGGGTGCTCCCCTGTCAGCAGATGGGATTAAGTATCTTTGATCAAGCAGTGGTGTATAAAGTACCAGCAAGTCATACTTGAGTAAAATATATCTTATATACCTTTGTACACCTTAAACTTTAGTGACTCTGGTAAAAGTGAAGTCATCTCCTGTAAGAAAAGTAAAAAGTAATAAAATACGTGGATAGTTAAAATGTATTTAACTATCGAAAGTACATATATGTGGGTTAAATTCACTTCAACATTTATAGTGTATAACATTTTGTGTTAAAATATATAAAAACAACTAGACCTAGGTAATATATTTTGTTAAGTTGTGTACTAACATTATGCCAATTGTTTTCAACAATACTCAAACCCAGAGACACCTGTATTTTATTCACGGTAACAGTTTGTAACATTTGATCGCATATCTATGCCCTTCAACCCCAAACCGTAGTCCAGTAGAGACCTTATTTATCAATATGATATTTCCATATTGATTCAGTTTACTGGAATGTTTCACTATCAACCCGTGTAGTCGTTATGTATGCACTTCTTTTGGTGTGAAAAAAGTGCGATAGTTTCCAACCACACGTAAGGAAAAGTATTTTTCCTCCGTCTATGGATGTTAACTTATGCCCACACTATTTCTCCATTGGACACAAACGTTTTTACCTGCCTTACACTATTAAACTCTAACCCGAGAGAGAGGGGTCGAAGCCGCCTTACGCATAGTCGACATCTGGTTAATATCAGGCCATGACTTTGATGATCTTTTGAATAACACTGGGGTAACTGCAACAAACTTTTGCTTGCCCGCGACTCTCTCACGCCTCGTGCCCCCTGTCCGTCAACGGGCGTCGGAAGGCGTGGCTAATGGATGGGGGAGTTTTCCAGGGTCGTCAGAGCCCGAGTAGTGTCACAGTGCTTAACTTTGCATACGCGATCTGATTGGAGAAACTGATCTGTCGCTGCCGAAAAAGTTGAAAAATGTTCAACTTTTTGATGGCGTCAACGGGTCCAACCGGAATGGACGGATCCACAATGCATTGTGGGTCCGTCCCCATTCAAAGTCAATGGGGATCCGTCAACGGACAGTGCAGTGGGCACAAGGCGTCAAACTCAGACACGCATTGCAACACCCATGTTCGCGTCTCTCGGGATTTCAGAGCGAGACTTCATCGTGATCGTGACTTGATTATGCACAATAACAAACAGACCGGATTAAACTGAGATAATCAAGCCTTATATTCCGTTGTAGGGATTCATTTGATTATGTTGTCGGACACCTATATTGCAAATCAGAGCATGTCAGTGGCGAAACAAGCACTATTAGAAGACCCAAATTTATTGCCCCAAAGGATTACATTGCATCTGGTTTTGTGAATTGTTGGTTCCTCGCTCAATTCTGGACCAAAGTCAAAGATTAAAGATACGTTGCCCCCAGGCTTCTAATTACGAAGGTTGGATTTGAAATAGAAAAACGAATAATAGGCGACCAGTCGCAATAGGGAAACTAAATAGTTGTTTAGTTCACTAACGCGAGGTTTCGCGCAAATTCTACTCGCAAACGGCACAAATTCGCCAAGTTGAAATATTGAAATTTTGTGCGAATTTCACTTGATGCTAAGTAAAGCAAGTAGAATTTGGCTTCACTTTTGGTGTGCTTGACCTTAAGGATAAACCATCAGAATGATAAGGCAATTATTTTCTGATTTTATTTTGTAGCCATTAACTCTGAGTCCACTCCAAATGTATTGGAGTAAAAGTTTTTAAAGAAAAATCACCAAGCGCTCCAGCTTGGTGATTGGCTCTCGCAAAAAACATATCGGAAGCAGAAAGAAATGTATTACTCTTCTCCAGGCCCTTCTGCAGGTGGAACTGAAATTGCCGGTGTGGGCACCAGATCGACTCGGGGTCCTAGATGCGTAATAATGACGCACTTCCTGTAAACGCTCTCTTTTAAATGTGCATGCGCGTTTCATTCATTCCCATGCTATTCCAAAGTATTAACGATCTACCCTTTATTTTCTAATCTATGAATAATAATCGAATGTACAAAGATTGATCAGATATTATTTGTGGCTTTAGATTGATGGGGGGGGCTTTCATCAATATAGGATAAAAATATATGCGTAACCGAGCGTTTTTGTTGATTATGCTTGGGTAATATATAAAAGTAGAGTCGGTTAACTCCATTCCCTGAACAGGGCGATCCACTTTAATTCCAGCGCTCACAACACAGTCAAAAAAGCGACCCAAACGCAGACACTTCCGTTCTGCTCCTTCAGAATAAGAGTCCCTAACAGGAACTGGGTTACATATGCATTCATCAGTGCTTTTAGATGTGTTTCCAATGGCTTTGCTTTGTGCGAAAGAACGGGCTGTGTTCAATGAAATCAAAACCAAAACAAATTGAGCCTTCTTTTTATGTCCATGATTGAGCCAGGTGTATAAACAACCCTTCCGGGTTTTGTCCGTTGGCTTATGTCGATACGTCATCTGTAAGCGCAGGACCCCGAGTCGATCGGGCAGCGGAGTCGATCTGGTACCCACACCGGCTGAATGAGCTGGGGGGGGGGGGGGGGGGGTAAATTAACGTTCATCAGCAGGAGTAGGAGGTTTATCAGGGGTCTACCAGGTGCATGTAGATACCTTAGTGAGTATGCAATTTAATATATAATCTATAATATTTTTCTCTATATACTTAGCATGTCTATTAGGTACATGTAAGGTATGTGTTGCATCCCCCCCCCCCCCACCCACATACACACACGTCAAGCGTATAAGTATTCTGTGTTGAATACAGTTTTATGTCTGCAGTACATGATACATGTGTTGAGAGGGCAAACCTGCAAATCCGGTATCGGAAGATGAAGGAAAGCATTTTCTCTCCCCCCCCCGCCCCCAACAAATGACTAGCACTCCCCAGAGTGTGGAAGGTAGGCTTAAAATACCTTCTGCGGGCCGAGAAGATACGCTCACACCCGGTAAAGATGTTTAGTGGGTTACGTGACATGGAGCCCTGCCAGGAGGGCGTTAGTTCTGCTGCTCTCAAGATGCTGTTTCTGATTCTGTGAGTGCTACCAACCTCCCATCATTTGTTGAACAGAGATGTCAGAGGAATTACAATTTTAATTTAAAGTCTGAGCAAATGCCTTGTTTGCTCGTTAGAGATTTAAGATTGAAAGTGGGGCAAATAAAGCTTTTCCAACAAATACATTACCTCAATGTGTGTGGTGTGGTGTGCAAAGCAGTGGGATTTTGTTGCGCAGAACCCCTACCCTGACCTGAGTAGAGAACAGAGACAGCCTTCTGGAGGGCTCAATGGACACGGAATGAGACTGGATCTGTAGTAGAACAAACCCCTACTTATGTGGAGTGGTTGTCTCTCCTGCGCTCCTCCAGTCCCCCTCGTGTATCAACATCCTCTTCCTCATCCTGCCTCATTCAATAAGAACCTTTCACCTCCTGTCTTACCTCCCGAGACAACACATTCTCTATCCAGCCATCCATCCTTAAATCTCTCCTTATGTCAATCTATTCATCCAATCATCCACCCTTTCTTGAATCAAACCTTCCGGTCATCTATTCATTCATCCATACAGCCATTCATAAAACCATCCAACTTTCCATTCATTCATCCATTCGTTCATCCATCCGTCCTCTAACCGCTGATAACCTCCCCCCCCCCCCTTTTTAAATGAGTTTTCCCGTAATTAGAGCGAGAGAGAGAGAGAGAGAGAGAAAGGTAGAGCGAGAATAGGCCATCCACTCCAACCGTGAAAGGCAGGAGGGTGCCCGAGGTACGTCACAGCGTAAGATGACACAACAAGCATCTGCTCCAGCTCTAAAAATACCCTCCTCAGGGGCCGCACTGCACGCAGTCTGTCTGGAACCGCTGCGGTGGAGAGTTCACATG